>NIVC01004268.1:0-52324 GCA_002269645.1 Macrostomum lignano | reverse complement strand
CTACTGTAAAAAAGCAAAATTGTCCAACAATTTAGGTTAAATGCCGGAACCATTATCTGTAAAATTATCCGAAAGACTTTTCGCTCTACAAAAGCCAGCTATTCAGAAAAATATTTTTTAATATGATACGCAAATTGCATCCTGGTTGATATCCGTTGATGGGAAAAGCTGAAATAAACACAGGGTGAGACACAATGCAGAGATCAGAGACACAATTCAGAGATCAGAGACACAATTCAGAGATCAGAGACACAATTCAGAGATCAGAGACACAATTCAGAGATCAGAGACACAATTCAGAGATCAGAGACACAATTCAGAGATCAGAGACACAAGGCAGAGATCAGAGACACAGCCTGAGACACAAGGCAGAGATCAGAGACACAGCCTGAGACACAAGGCAGAGATCAGAGACACAGCCTGAGACACAAGGCAGAGATCAGAGACACAATTCAGACATCAGAGACACAAGGCAGAGATCAGAGACACAATTCAGAGATCAGAGACACAATTCACAGATCAGGAGACACAATTCAGAGTTTAGAGACACAATTCAAAGATCAGAGACACAATTCAGAGATCAGAGACACAATTCAGAGATCAGAGACACAATTCACAGATCAGGAGACACAATTCAGAGATCAGAGACACAATTCAAAGATCAGAGACACAATTCAGAGATCAGAGACACAATTCACAGATCAGGAGACACAATTCAGAGATCAGAGACACAATTCAGAGATCAGAGACACAAGGCAGACATCAGAGACACAATTCAGATATCAGAGACACAAAGCAGAGATCAGAGACACAGCCACTACTGAGCACGTGACACAAGCTCTACCTTAATATCAGGGTGTGGATAATGTACTTGAGGCACTTGTTTGGATGCCAAGAAACTAAAATGAAGTCCTTCTTGCATATTTGCTCTGGACAAAAGCGAGCGCTTATTAAGATACAAAAGCCAGTACGCCTGCAGACTTGCTACTGATTGCACTTGATAAAATATTTTGAGTAGTTTGAGACATTGAGACTCGGTGTGGGGGCGTTTGAGAGCTTAGAGACGATTTCTGGTGCGTTCGAGACCTACTTGTACGGGTATTGGCACTGGCTGCAGGAGCAGTCAGGAGTTTCAGTAGGGGGGCACAGGAAGTTTTGAAGGAAGAGCCGGAGCTGCTGGTCAGGGGACTCCATGTTCTTTAGTCAGCCAATGGGGGTCACGGACCCCATTGACCTCTTGGCTACGGCCCCGCTAGGTCCTACTGCGATAAAGAAGAGCTTTGTACACAACACAAAAACTAGTCAGAGTTGTCAGACTCCTCTCGTCAGGAGTGTCAGGCCTCTTGTCAGGTCTGTGGATCTGATCTCTGATCTGATATCAGCTCTGATCTCTGAATTGTGTCTCTGATCTCTGAATTGTGTCTCTGATCTCTGAATGTGTGTCTCTGATCTCTGAATTGTGTCTCTGATCTCTGAATTGTGTCTCTCTCTGATCTCTGAATTGTGTCTCTGAATCTGTCTGAATTGTGTCTCTGATCTCTGAATTGTGTCTCTGATCTCTGAATTGTGTCTCTGATCTCTGAATTGTGTCTCTGATCTCTGAATTGTGTCTCTGATCTCTGAATTGTGTCTCTGATCTCTGACTTGTCTCAGGCTCAGACTGTGTCTCTTTGTGTCTCCCTCTTCAGACTTCTCTACCGCCCTCTTTACATGTAACACACCCACCCCCTCGATTAAGTGTACAGAATAGAAGTACCGAACGCGTGGTCTCACAGCAGACAAAGGAAGTCCATTGCTTCTGAGTGCTAGCAAAGCACAAGCACTTTATAACATTGGGAAGTCGGTTATGGGATAAAGAGAGACTGGATTACCGCGTGTGATGTAGTGGCTATAAAAAAACAGAAACATGCACATTCGCTCCCACTCCATAATATTCTAGTGGCCGCAACCAAAAAATAATGTAATAATTCATTATCAAAACTTTATGGTAAAAGTACATACTCAGATATGGAGCTGTGCGGATGAGATTAAGAGCAGAGATCAGAGACACACACAGGCTGAGACACAAGCCAAAGATCAGAAACACAGGCTGAGACACAAGGCAGAGATCAGAGACACAGGCTGAGACACAGGGCGAGAGATCAGAGACACAGCCTGAGACACAAGGCAGAGATCAGAGACTCAGGCCAAAGATCAGAGACACAGTGCAGAGATCAGAGACACAGGCTGAGACACAAGGCAGACATCAGAGACACAGGCTGAGACACAGTGCAGAGATCAGAGACACAGGCTGAGACACAAGGCAGAGATCAAAGTCACAGGCTGAGACACAAGGCAGACATCAGAGACACAGGCTGAGACACAAGGCAGAGATCAGAGACACAGGCTGAGACACAAAACAGACATCAGAGACACAGGATGAGACACAATGCAGACATCAGAGACACAGGCTGAGACACAAGGCAGAGATCAAAGACACAGCCTGAGACACAAGGCAGAGATCAGAGACACAGGCTGAGACACAGGGCAGAGATCAGAGACACAGCCTGAGACACAAGGCAGAGATCAGAGACTCAGGCCAAAGATCAGAGACACAGTGCAGAGATCAGAGACACAGCCTGAGACACAAGGCAGAGATCAAAAACACAGGCTGAGACACAAGGCAGACATCAGAGACACAGGCTGAGACACAGTGCAGAGATCAGAGACACAGCCTGAGACACAAGGCAGAGATCAGAGACACAGCCTGAGACACAAGGCAGACATCAGAGATACAGGCTGAGACACAATGCAGGGAGCAGAGACACAGCCTGAGACACAAGGCAGAGATCAAAGACACAGCCTGAGACACAAGGCAGACATCAGAGACACAGGCTGAGACACAGTGCAGAGATCAGAGACACAGCCTGAGACACAAGGCAGACATCAGAGATACAGGCTGAGACACAATGCAGGGAGCAGAGACAGAGGCTGAGACACAAGGCAGACATCAGAGATACAGGCTGAGACACAATGCAGGGAGCAGAGACAGGCTGAGATGAGAACCAAAAGATCTAGGAATTTGTTAGGACTGCAAAAACAAGCAAACTAAGTACAACTGACATCGGACAGTAGTGCAAGTGTTCGAGTTTCCAAGGAGAGTCTCAAGAGGACCAAGAACTGAGCACTTGAACCTGGGCGTGTGCCCAGGATGAAGGAAGAAGGCCTGTGAGCAGTTCAAGTGCCACTCCGAGTGCTCATCTCTTTCTCTGTACTTTTGTTAATATCTCGGGAAAATCAAAGCTAGCTAAGATATTGGTGAAGAAGTGGTGAAATCCAAATGTGTACCAATGTGAGTTAAATGAACCTCCAATATTTTAACGCCCAATATTTTGAGGTTGCCAGTGGTCTAGAATGTACGAGTCACAGCCATGAGGGCCTGCCATCAAGGCAGAGAGTGTGTGAATGCCTGACTATTGGGGTCGCTGTTCACCCTGTGTGAGTGTGCGCGTCTCTGTGTACAGCATTGGCGCGCTTGTATTTGCCCAGGAGTCAGCGGAATTGGCAGAACTGGCACAGTCAAATGGAATGGCGCCACAGTCAACTAAAAATGGGGCCACAGTCAAATGAAAATGGCGCCACAGTCAAATGAAATGGGGCCACAGTCAAATGAAATGGGGCCACAGTCAAATAAAAATGGCGCCACAGTCAAATGAAAATGGCGCCACAGTCAAATGGAATGGCGCCACAGTCAAGTGAAATGGCGCCACAGTCAACTGAAAATGGGGCCACAGTCAAATGGAATGGCGCCACAGTCAAATGAATATGGCGCCACAGTCAAATGAAATTGCGCCACAGTCAAATAAAAATGGCGCCACAGTCAAATGAAAATGGGGCCACAGTCAAATGGAATGGCGCCACAGTCAAATGAATATGGCGCCACAGTCAAATGAAATTGCGCCACAGTCAAATAAAAATGGCGCCACAGTCAAATGAAAATGATGTGACCCGCACACCCTGTGTCAAGTCCACTCGCCAGCCCTCACCTGACTCACCTGGGGCATGGTGCGACCACCTGACGCTCGCGGCTGAGTAGCCGAGCACGCCGACGCTGATCAGAGCCAGGATGGCGGCCAGGAAGCGCAGCTGCATGAAAGTCGGGTGCTCCCAGTACTCGCGCAGACGGCTCCACTGCGCCGGCGTGAGCTCCTGGCAGGCCATCCGCAGGCTCCGCCGGCGCCTCTTCTGTCGACGGCTACGTCCGCGATCATCGACGCGCGGCTGCGCTTTCGCCGACGTCGACACCAATGCCGTCGACCGATTAGAGGTCGCGGCGATGCCGATGGTTGCGGCGGAGGCTGGATCGATGAGGCCGTGCTGTTGCAGGTGCTGCAGGCGCCGATTGTACAGCTCCGGCGCCACCAGGTTGGCGCTCTCCTCACGCGCCTTCATTATCGGCGTGGAAATTCGACGCATCGGCGATTCAACCACATCGGCAACGTTGCACTCCGGATCGAAGTCGGCATCCTGATCTGACAGGTTGGCCGGCTGCTGCTGCTGTTGCTGGAGCCGCAGTCGTCTCTGCTGCATCGAGCGTCGGTCACGTGACCAGCGCATCCAGGCGGACTCGGTGGTTGCCAGCGTGTTACCGACGATGCCACCGCTGGTGCCACTGGTGCCAGGTTCGTCTGGATGCCTCTGAGTCTGAATCTGCTGCTGCCGCTTCTGTGGCCGATCTCCATCGATTCTAGAAGTAACTTCTCCCCCAGCCGATTCGGCCGACACCCTGTTGTGAAAAAATAATCCATTTAACTGCAGCTTAAGGCAGCGCGATGACGCATAAGCTTTTTATTCAGTAGGTGACAGGAATTTTCCATTTTAATCCCGCGACACCTCCAGCATCCACTTCATGGTTACCGGACTGCTTGCTTCCTTCTACACTCGTGTCAAGGTTATTGGAGTTTTCATTCCACAGCCGTGCCAAGGTCGTTTGAGTTTTCATTCCAAAGCCGTGTCAAGGTCGTTGAAGTTTTTCTTTCCACAGCCGTGTCAAGGTCATTGGAGTTTTCATTCCACAGGCGTGTCAAGGTTATTGGAGTTTTCCTTCCACAGCCGTGCCAAGGTCGTTTGAGTTTTCATTCCAAAACCGTGTCAAGGTCGTTGGAGTTTTCATTCCAAAGCCGTGTCAAGGTCGTTGGAATTTTCATTCCAACGCCGTGTCAAGGTCGTTGGAGTTTTCATTCCACAGCCGTGTCAAGGTCATTGGAGTTTTCATTCCACAGGCGTGTCAAGGTCATTGGAGTTTTGCTTACACAGCCGTGCCAAGGTCATTGGAGTATTCCTTCTACGGGTGACTCATGGTTGCAGGTATTTTCAATCATAAATATCCTACCATAGCTAGAATTTCTGCTTCAGGATGTTCCATACCTTCTAGACGGAGGTTTCGTCAGCGACTGCTGCTGCTGCACCGGCGCGGGATGCTCCGCAGAGCCGGTCCGCACTGGCGTAGCCGTTGGCGAGATATCAAAGCTGCTGCCCAGTCCAGTGTCGCCACTGCTCTGCTGCAGAAGGCGAGCATCGACCGCCGTCTTTGATGTCGCCGCCTGCAGCTGCTGCCGCCTGCTCTGCCGACTGCTTCCGGCAGCAGCCGTCGCCGCTGCAGATGACCCGGCAGGCGTCTGTAGAAGCTGCTGCTGCTGCTGATGCTCTTGGGGCTCACCAGACATGCCGATATTGGACTTCTGGTGCACTAATAGAAGAATATTTAGTGATTACACTGTATTTGCAGTCTTCTCAATGTCATTAGGGAATTTTCCTTACAAATTCCATTTAATATCACTTGGTAATCCAAGATCACAGGCGAACTTTTCTTCTCAAGTCCGCGAAAGTTCACGGGATTGCAGACTCAGCCTTAGCTTAGAATCTCATAGGCTAGACTCTCATAGAATCTCATAGAATCTCTGCCTAACTGAGAATCTCATAGACTCTCTGCCTAACTGAGAATCTCATAGACTCTCTGCCTAACTGAGAATCTCATAGACTCTCTGCCTAACTGAGAATCTCATAGAATCTCTGCCTAACTGAGAATCTCATAGGATGGACTCTCACTGCCTAACTGAGAATCTCATAGGATGGACTCTCACTGCATAACTGAGAATCTCATAGTATAGACTCTCACTCTCACTATCTAACTGAGAATCTCACATTGTAGAAATTTTAAATTTTAATTTTAACCGAATTTCTTGACGGGCAGCCGTATGCCGGATCTGCTGTTCGACTGGAAACAGCGGAGAGATTCTGACTGATGGAGACAGTCTCAGGTTGCTCAGCCGTAAAGCCCCGAGCTAATGGGGATTTTTTGTCGAACGAAATTGAAGCGTAAATCCCAGGTGTCTGCATGGTTTAAGAGCGAAAATTGCTTGCTAATCTTGTTTGTAAACAATGAGCATCAGAAATATCTTGCTCGCATATGTACACCAGTAATCAAATGAATTAGTCAATTAATCATTTAACTAATCAATCAGTTAATCAATCTATCAATCAATCAGTTGATCAATTCAATCCGTAATTCCATCAATCAATCAATCAATCAATCAATCAATCAACCAGCCAATCAGTTAATCAATCAATCAATCAATGAATCTATCAATCAATCAGCTAATCAATCAATCATTCAATCAATCAATCAGCTAATCAATCAATCAATCAATCAATCAATCAATCAACCAATCAGTCAATCAATCAATCAATCAATCAATCAAACAATCAGCCAATCAATCAACCAATCGGTCCATCAATCAATCAAGCAAGAAAGAAAGAAAGCAAGCAGGTAATCAATCAATCAGAAAAAATTAGTCGAGCAAAGGCAGACAAACAGCTGAGAAATCAATAGACAATGGAGAGTCTGAAAACTGGGATTTTCCGCAAAGCAGCAAAGCTGCGAGTCCGTCTCGCGCCTCAAGGCGAATTCAAACTCGAATTCATAGTCAAAGACTCGCTACAGAGAAAGAAAACTTTTCATGCGGAAAAGCCAGATCAAGTTCTCCTGATGCAGCCGAGCGGACGCGGCCTGGAAACTGGGTCGGGTGCTATCAGCTTTCTGCAACTCAAATCCCAGCGAGTGGCTTAAGACTTTGGCGAACTAGAAATCGGACAATTTCTTCGAAATAGCTCGTGTTTGAGACATTGAACTTCGACTACAGACATAGATTAGGGAAACCCTGATGGTCAGACACACAGAAAATACAGAAAAAGCAAAGTTCAGATGAGCTTCAAGTTTTAAACAGGTTTTTGGAAATAGTTACTCGTATTGGATTCATCTACTAGTAATATGAACTCAGTTACTAGTAAGAAACTCAGTTACTAGTAATAGGCTCAGTTACTAGTAATAGGCTCAGTTACTAGTAATAGGCTCAGTTACTAGTAATAGGCTCAGTTACTAGTAATAGGCTCAGTTACTAGTAATAGGCTCAGTTACTAGTAATAGGCTCAGTTACTAGTAATAGGCTCAGTTACTAGTAATAGGTTCAGTTACTAGTAATAGGCTCAGTTACTAGTAATAGGTTCAGTTACTAGTAATAGGCTCAGTTACTAGTAATAGACTCAGTTACTAGTAATAGGCTCAGTTACTAGTAATAGGTTCAGTTACTAGTAATAGGCTCAGTTACTAGTAATAGGTTCAGTTACTAGTAATAGGCTCAGTTACTAGTAATAGACTCAGTTACTAGAAATAGACTCTGTTACTAGTAATAGACTCAGTTACTAGAAATAGACTCTGTTACTAGTAAGAAACTCAGTTACTAGTAGTAGATTCAGTTACTAGTAATAGACTCAGTTACTAGAAATAGACTCTGTTACTAGTAAGAAACTCAGTTACTAGTAGTAGATTCAGTTACTAGTAATAGACTCAGTTACTAGTAATAGACTCAGTTACTAGAAATAGACTCTGTTACTAGTAAGAAACTCAGTTACTAGTAGTAGATTCAGTTACTAGTAATAGACTCAGTTACTAATGATAGACTCAGTTACTAGAAATAGACTCTGTTACTAGTAAGAAACTCAGTTACTAGTAGTAGATTCAGTTACTAGTAATAGACTCAGTTACTAATGATAGACTCAGTTACTAGAAATAGACTCTGTTACTAGTAAGAAACTCAGTTACTAGTAGTAGATTCAGTTACTAGTAATAGACTCAGTTACTAATGATAGACTCAGTTACTAGTAATAGACTCAGTTACTAGTAATAGACTCAGTTACTAGAAATAGACTCTGTTACTAGTAAGAAACTCAGTTACTAGTAGTAGACTCAGTTACTAGTAATAGACTCAGTTACTATATCTATTATGTAGGGCTGTAAAAATGACTATAAATTACATAAATTGACAATAATAACGAAAGTAGTTTGAGCTATTACATGCACATGCTATGTACATGCAACAGTCATACAGGAAGTGTAAACATTACATTGAAGCCAGAAACAAAAAATTGCATATGCCGATAGCTGCAATCAACATTTGCTGAGCCAGCGGCCTACAGCTCCTTGGGGAATTCTCAGCTAAATATAGGTGTCAGCAGCATTACACCCCCCTAACACGCACAGCAGGGAGCCTGCAGCGGCAGTGTTCCCGTACTTGAAGATATCGCGATATGAAATATGAAATATGCATAAATCCATACTGGCTCTGCATTTAGCGGAGTAAGAGACTGACTGCATGACAGCAAGGACTGCTGACCTGAGAGATGGGCCGTCGCCATGTATTTTATCATGGTGGGGGGGGGGGAAGCCAAGAACTCTGCTTGTACACGACTAAAGTTCCTGCATGTGCATTATTTTGAAAATCGGTGTTGCTAGCACTAATTTTGGCGCCTCAGGCTCTCATTTTGGCGCCTCAGGCTCTCATTTTGGCGCCCCAGGCTCTCATTTTGACGCCGAAGGCCCTCATTTTGGCGCCTCAGGCTCTCCTTTTGGCGCCGCAGGCACTCATTTTGGCGCCTCAGGCTCTCCTTTTGGCGCCTCAGGCACTCATTTTGGCGCCTCAGGCACTCATTTTGGCGCCGCAGGCACTCATTTTGGCGCCGCAGGCACTCATTATGGCAAGTTAATAAAAATTGATTGCGCAAGTCACTAATGAACATAAATATGATCAGCTTTATGACATTGGACAATAGTGATATTATCACTTATTTTCGTGAACGGCTAGCTCACTTACCGAATCTCGAAGCGCCGGTATCACTGCAGATTCGTTAAATTTTTAAGCAGGCAGCAATAATACGACTAGGTCGCTAAGATATGCGTTTGAGGCAACGCAATTGCGGCAGAGCTGCAGTTTGACTGTATAAAGGCAAGATAGAGCGGGGTAACTCGAGTACAAGTAGGCAGGCATATCGACGAGATCGCTGATTGGCTCTGACTGCAATTCACTCAGCATAATCGCCCAGGCGATTCACTGCACTGGGCATCTGACAGTGGCGTCACATTAGGTGTCACACATTGGTGTCACAATGATGACACATTTGAGTGTCAAAGAAGTGACACATTTGAGTGTCAAAGAAGTGACACATTTGAGTGTCAAAGAAGTGACACATTTGAGTGTCACAGGGCGCCACATTAGGTGTTACAGGCGCCAAATGAAGTGTCACAGGAGGCGCCAAACTAAATTTCACAGGAGACGCCAAACTAACTGTCACAGGAGGCGCCAAACTAAATGTCACAGGAGACGCCAAACTAAATGTCACAGGAGGCGCCAAACTAACTGTCACAGGAGGTGCCAAACTAAATGTCACAGGAGGCGCCAAACTTAATGTCACAGGAGGCGCCAAACTAAATGTCACAGGAGGCGCCAAACTAACTGTCACAGGAGGCGCCAAACTAACTGTCACAGGAGGCGCCAAATAAAATGTCACAGGAGGCGCCAAACTAACTGTCACAGGAGGCGCCAAATGAATTGTCACAGGAGGCGCCAAACTAAATGGCACAGGAGGCGCCAAATGAAGTGTCACAGGAGGCGCCAAATGAAGTGTCACAGGAGGCGCCAAACTAACTGTCACAGGAGGCGCCAAATGAAGTGTCACAGGAGGCGCCAAACTAAATGGCACAGGAGGCGCCAAATGAAGTGTCACAGGAGGCGCCAAACTAAATGGCACAGGAGGCGCCAAATGAAGTGTCACAGGAGGCGCCAAATGAAGTGTCACAGGAGGCGCCAAATGAAGTGTCACAGGAGGCGCCAAAATAACTGTCACAGGAGGCGCCAAATGAAGTGTCACAGGAGGCGCCAAACTAAGTGTCACAGGAGGCGCCAAATGACGCCACAGGAGGCGCCAAATGACGCCACAGGAGGCGCCAAATTAAGTGTCACAGGAGGCGCCAAATAAAGTGTCACAGGAGGCGCCAAATTATGTATCACAGGAGGCGCCAAACTAAATGTCACAGGAGGCGCCAAATTAAGTGTCACAGGAGGCGCCAAATTAAGTGTCACAGGAGGCGCCAAATGAAGTGTCACCTGGGTTAATTTTTACCCAGCTCTAGAAGTGAATTATTAGACTCTTTCTACAGACATGCCTAGCATGGCGACAGAAACTTCAAAAATTAAAAGAAATTCAAACACGAACAGCATCAAGATTTTGAAGTATTTTGCACTGAATAAATAGCAAAAGGCTGGCACCGAATTAACAAAACTGTATTATCGCAATTATTCCGACAGGCTGGATAAAGAGTGGATTGAGAATTTAGGAAAGAGAAAAAATAGGCAAAGCCTTCTTGTGATAAACTTTGTAATTACGAGCAATACCCATTCGCAGCAACAAAATAGAAAGAAGCATTAGGAAAGAGGGTGAGACCAATTAGCCAGATTTGCACTTTCTCTCAATGACAGACGCGCTCTAGAATACATTGAGACTGAAGCTGAGCCAAGCATAACGCTGTCTGTCCTGTTCAGATTGAAAAGCAAACACAGTTGCCTGCTTTTTTACAGATAGGTCTGTTCCTTTGCCGCTCTTGTTCCTTTGATGTTGCCTTTTGTCAACAGCTCAGTCCCTGTTATTATGAGCCTCTCAATATCCTCCTCTGTTTAATATGATATCCTTTATTCTCGCTCTTCCTTCTCGCCCCTCTCCCTTCTTCTCTCCCCTCTCCCTTCATCTCTCCCCTCTCCCTTCTTCTCTCCCCCGCTCCCTTCTCTCCCCCGCTCCCTTCTCTCCCCCGCTCCCTTCTTCTCTCCCCGCTCCCTTCTTCTCTCCCCGCTCCCTTCTTCTCTCCCCTCTCCCTTTTCTCTCCCCCCTCTTCCTTCTTGTCTCCCCCGATCCCTTCTTCTCTCCCCCGCTCCCTTCCTCTCTCCCTTCTCTCTCCTCTGTCTTCTCCCCTCTTACCCATCTAATCCCAATTCATACTCGTTTTCATTTCTCTTCCAGTGGAATAGATAAATACTGAGAAATAACACAACTTTTACGGAAAGCTCAGAACGCATGAAGGGAATGACAGTGAATGACAATAGAATCAAGAATAAAAATCAAGGACTTAAAAAATCATTTTAAGAGGTACAATGCCCATACACCATTTATAATGTACATTTGAAGAACTTCTAATTTACACAGCCATACACAAGGCTATCCACCAGTGCCGGAAAAAAAATTTAATTAGAAAAATACTACTCAAAGTAGATCACAAGCGAGTCTCTGAAATCAGAAATAGTGACAGTGACACGAAATGCGGGCATGCGGTTGTTTTACAGATCAACACGATGTTGATAATTAAAAGTACACCTATCAAATTCTTGTACTTTAAATGGTAGCGGAACTATTTGCATCTTAAGTGCAATTCTGCAGAGTAGTTTTGAACGCGGTTTAAATCTTAGTTTAAGGAAGATTTGAAGCGATGCTCAGGGTAGATTTGAGACATGCTTGGGCGCAACCTAGGGATTCACCCGGCCGCCTCCACTGGCAACACACACATGTAAGTCGCTATTGGCTGAGAGCTGTCACGTGACTACTATTCCCTCCAATAGCGACTTACATGTGTGTGTCGCCAATAGAAACGGCCGAGTGAATCCCAAGGTTGCGCATGACTGATTTGAGACAGTTCTCAGGGTAGATTTGAAGCGATTCTCAGAGTAGATTTTTTGAGGTGATTCTCAGGGTAGATTTGAGGTGATTCTCAGGGTAGATTTGAAGCGATTCTCAGGGTAGATTTGAAGCGATTCTTAGGGTAGATTTGAGGTGATTCTCAGGATAGATTTGAAGCGATTCTCAGGGTAGATTTGAGGTGATTCTCAGGATAGATTTGAAGCGATTCTCAGGGTAGATTTGAGGCGATTCTCAGAGTAGATTTGAAGCGATTCTCAGGGTAGATTTGAAGCGATTCTCAGGGTAGATTTGAGGTGATTCTCAGGATAGATTTGAAGCGATTCTCAGGGTAGATTTGAGGCGATTCTCAGAGTAGATTTGAGGCGATTTTCAGGGTAGATTTGAGGCGATTCTCAGAGTAGATTTGAAGCGATTCTCAGGGTAGATTTGAGGTGATTCTCAGAGTAGATTTGAAGCGATTCTCATGGTAGATTTGAGGTGATTCTCAGAGTAGATTTGAAGCGATTCTCAGGGTAGATTTGAGGTGATTCTCAGAGTAGATTTGAAGCAATTCTCAGGGTAGATTTGAGGTGATTCTAGGATAGATTTGAGACGATTCTCAGAGTAGAATTGATAATTAGTGCTTCGAAATTGTATAAATTAAAAAATAATAATTTTTTAATGATTCAGGAATAATCAGTCGGTACTTCTAAAAACGAAAAAAATACATGTTTAGTTCTTTGTGAATTAAGACAAAAAAGCAAAATAACAAAGCTTGTTTAAAACCATCCTCAAAAACACTTTTTATATTGAAAAGTAAAAGTATAGTTTAAATTCTAGCATAGGTGCCCAGATACTGGCCGCAGTGCGGGCAAAAGTGCCTGGCATCCTGGCAGTCGTTGATGCAGCAGGGGATGCAGGCGCAGGGCCACAGGCCGAACAGGCACAGCAGGGAGCCGCTGAGCCAGGCCAGACAGCCGGGGGTGTAGCTCACGCTAGTGAGCACGTGACAGCGGCAGAACGGGCACTCGATGCTGGACGGGTAGGGCCCGAACTCGCGGATTATGATGGTGGTGGTGCCGGCGGACGGGCCTGGGCCTCCGGTGGCCTGCGGGTGAGAAGTATTGACTGGTAGTGTACAGCTGGGGATCTGGGAGGCTGACCCAGCAACTGGGGGGGGGGATCTGGGAGGCTGTCCCAGCAACTGGGGGGGGGGGATCTGGGAGGCTGACCCAGCAACTGAAGATCTGGGAGGCTGACCCAGCAACTGAGGATCTGGGAGGCTGGCCCAGCAACTGAGGATCTGGGAGGCTGACCCAGCAACTGAGGATCTGGGAGGCTGGCCCAGCAAATGAGGATCTGGGAGGCTGACCCAGCAACTGAGGATCTAGGAAGCTGGCCCAGCAACTGAGGATCTAGGAAGCTGGCCCAGCAACTGAGGATCTAGGAAGCTGGCCCAGCAACTGAGGATCTAGGAAGCTGGCCCAGCAACTGAGGATCTAGGAAGCTGGCCCAGCAACTGAGGATCCGGGCTTTTGTTGACCCAATGCGAGACATATACATAATTCAAGCAACAGACTGTAAGCATTACCTGATAATAGCCCCTGCCACCAGCGACTCCAGTATTCAATGGATCGCTTTCATACTTTGGCGGCTGTGTAGTGTGAGGCGGCTGACCACCAGGTGGAGGGTAGTAAGGCGGCGGTGGCGGTGGTGGCTGCTGGTAAGACATTCTGCCTTAATTTTGCAAAGTTGAAAAAATCAGTGATTTCTGTTACTAGTTGCTTTTTAAGCATAAATTTTTCAAAACAGTTGGAGTAAAGTTAATAGTGTTTAATTTTTTGGTTTTTAAAACTTCCTTCATAAATTAGAACTTTTAAAGAACTTGTTTATCTTTCTTGACATAAACAACAACTTATCAAGCACAATATAAAGTTCAATATTCAGGAGCTGTAATAAATAACAAGATAATTTGCTTTGTTAAAAGCAGAGTGAAGGCTTGTCTTTATAGCCTTTCATATCACTCTATTGATCTTATAATGCTTGTTTGCAATTTGTATAGTTTTCTTATATATTTGTACAGACATAAAAATATGAGCTAAAATTGTGTGTAGTACAAAACATCAAAATATCAACTCCTTGTACACCTACTCAATTAAATAGTAAAATAGCAGAACTATTTTAAATTTAAAAATCAAAAGTAAAAAAAGTTAAACTGGGTTTTATTTTTTATAAAAATTGCTAAGGCAAGTAGGCCTAAACTGATCAACCAAGCACTAAAAAACATTTAGAGGTACACAGGACAAAAATATCTCTAGATACAAAAGTTCTATATTATAGAGAGCAAAGCTATATTGCAAAAAGGCTCTTGAGATGTAGGGTATATATTATTTTCAGAATTTTTTTTTTAAAAACAATGCTATACAATGTTTTAAATTTAGGAGATAGGATATAATATCACTTAACACTTGCTACCACTGTCTATAGAAAATGTGTTTTCATTTCTATCTGATCAATATAAAGCCTAAATTCATAAAAATGATTTATGTTTTCAAATTGCTTTTTATTTTATTTTAAGGATTTCTAACTTTTTTCTAAAAAACGCAAACTCTCAAAAATTCATGCTATCTTCAAGTGCAAAGTTTGCCAGCAAATATTTCTCTCTAAAAGTAAATAGCTTATTAAGTGACAAAGAAACAATGAAATTACACTAAAATATGTATCATTGTGTTGTATATATAAAAAAGAAAGGATTTTCTAAATTGATTTTTTAAAAGCAAGAAATTATGATTTACAATCCTTTAGGGAACTTGTATACTCAATAATAAACTTATACTGAATACAATAATTATTGCAGATAAATTCTAAAAAAATAGAATTATTTGTTATCAATAGCATTATTTGTTGTCAATAGTAGGCCCTAACAAAGTGATATAAACAAATAAACCCTTGAAAATAATGCTAAATATGTTGTAGCATTATAGAAATTAATAATATAGGATACTTAAACTAAAGTTAATAAATATATTATCAAAATCTATGCTGGCAACAACCTCAACTGGTGGGTCACATGATCTAGGCCAAGGGGATACTGCCCCCAACCTGTTCAGGATGTCCTGCTGATCACCTTGCAGGGTCCATTCAGGCGGGGTCAGGCCCAAACCCATTGATACGTGGACTGCCTACTGTGTGACGCTAGGGCACCTAACATTGCCAATGGAGTGGACTTTATTCGCTCCCAGGCTCTGCGGCGTGCCATCTGACGCATTCTGCTAACTGTGACTATGCATGTAGGGTCACATATTTAGTTGTTGTTGTATCAAAAGCTTTTCTTTCATTTTTTGTAGAATCATTTTAGTCATAATATAACAATTTTAACAAACCATTTTATTAAAGATAAGGATATAATTTGAGCTTTTATAATTATAGATCTAGATTTTTTTAACTTTTTGTAACTAGAATAAATTTATTTTATTTCTTAATTGCTTTCATCAAATTTCTAAAAATTAATTTTCAAAAAACTTTCCCCTAATTTTTGGATTTTGTCATATATACTATACTTTGTGTATAGTTTAGCTACTATTAGTAAGCCATTTTTAGAAATAAGCTCATTTATTTATTTTAATATTCTTTGATAAAAATTATTATATATTATTAGATGCTTAAATAGGCCCTATTATATAATGCGTAGGCCCTAAATGGGTTATCAATTTTTTTGAAATATTGTCATTGTCATAAACAAAATTATATACATATACAAAAATGACACCTTAGGCTTTAACATAATTTTTTTACATCTTACCATACAAAAAATTACAATAGGCCTTAGCCTAGTTATCTAATTTGAAAAAAGCTTTATAATAAATGTAACTTTTCTTTATTTCTTATTTTAAAGTCATTTTGTCTGGTAGCAAATGAAATGACCACTAACCTAGCTATATGAATAATATATATGCCTATGGTAAAAAACTTCAAGGCTTTTTTCCAAACTCTAAACCTAGCCTAATAAGCAAGGCCTAACAAAATAAAAGGTTCATTGATAAAAGCATTCCAAAAATTATTTCAAATAAAAAATAATCCTATTAGCATTAAAATTGCAACTAATTTATTGATGCATGACTAAGATGGCCATACACCAAGATGGCCGCAGCTTTAAATATCTAAATAGATGATAAGCCTAGGACCTAGGGCTAGGTCTATATATTTTATTCATTTTTTTCTATTGGTAATAATTTATATTAGATATAGATCTTTAAATGTTAGGGAGATAATTGCTATAATAGAATTATATTGTATTAAAAACATTCCCTTTGGCTTTAGCTTTTATTGTAGCCTGACCTATATAGATATTTATCTGCTAAATAAAGCAAATAGCCTACTACAAAATAAATATCTTGTTGCATTGCATACTTATCCCAATTTTTGCATAGCAATACTACAAGTAGCAATGGCTTTTTGGTAAACTGATAAGCCTAGTATTAATATAGTAATAGATTTGATAGATAGATATAGGCCTAATGATAAGAAAATTAGTACAAACACTGAAAAAGATTAAAGTTTTTGTATTATGCTTTCTGGATAGGCCCCATAGTCAGGAAGGTGGCAAGTGCACGCGGGAATCAATTTATGGAAAAATCCTTGGTGCACGCCAATGTACGCCAATTTTTTAAAACCCTTAACATGACGTTTCTGTTGCACGCCAAAAATCTTGAATATTAACTGTATTAGATACTATTTTTAAATAAATTTTCTACTTACGTTAAACAAAGTTTATATAAAAAAGGAAATTTGCTACAAAGAGCATAGTGAGTATCAAAAACTTTTTCTTCACATTTCAAGAAACAAATAAAACTAAAAGTCTACAAGAGTCACAAAATAAGAGCATTTAAAAGTTATTGGATATTTTAATTTTAATGTAGGCTGTAGAGTGTAGGCCTGGCTGTAGGCTAGGCTATAGCCTCAACTAGTTGGTTTAATCAATATTCAAATTCAATTGTTCACGTTTAACTTGTAGGCCTATATATAGTGTATACATCTATATCTGACTTGTTGATATACTGTCAGTTTGTAATTGCAGGCCAAGGTTACACGCTAAGTAAAAAACTTGTACGCTGAAAATTTAGGCGTGGCTTGAGACCCCTATTTGCACGCCAACTTTGCACACCAAAATTTTAGCGTGGCTTGTGCCCGCGGGAAAATTCCCGCGTGCAGGCCACCTTCCTAAGTATGGGATAGGCCTAAGTAATTAGTTTCAATTATATTATTGCATTCAGTATTTATAAATATGACTGATTCAACATAATAATTAATATAACAATAGCTAGGCCTATTAAGTACTAATTAATTAATGGTAGGCCTAGAAAAAGAATAGATATTGGCCTAATAAAGATTCAATGCTGGGGCCATCTTGGTCTTACTCTTAGGCCTAGGCCTACACCAATTTATCTAACTAGGCCTAGGTAGGCTAAACTTTAGGAAGCCCAAAATCTGAAACTATTTCTTTTTTGAATTTATTAGGGGCCTAGGACCGCTATGATTATAATTGTAATTGTATTATAATTGTATAAAATGTGCCTTGTGATGTTGTTTCACACCTACCTGACTGGCTGATAAATTATAATATATTATAAGCCTCGACTCGAGTCTAGCAAGCCTAACTACTCATACTCTGGGACTGATCTGATAGGCCCTAGGCCTACTTCTCGAATCTCGTACGACGTAGGCCCTACTGAAAATGAAATACAAAGTTAAAAAAGAAAACAATGCAGATTGCAGAATGCAGAGTAGGGTCGTCAAGTCTAATAGATTCGTGAATCGTGAGGAAGACATTATCGTTTGGGGTACTAACGGAACTGAGGCTGTGTTGTCGACACGACACTGACTGTCCGCCAGACCGCCACCGCCGGGTGGGGTGACTGGACTGTGAGCTGTGACAGGTACGTCACTTAAAGATTTATTGGCGATCGATCTCAGAAATTAGTGATTATCATGAGTTTGAATTTGCCGCCGAATTTCTGCAAAGCATACACTTGTTTAAACAAGATAAAGTGGACCTTTGCCTGCCAAGAGTCTAAGGGTTGCTGTTTTGATAACTAAGCAATCTAAAAGTGCATGTATTATCGAAACCATTGGATGGTCTACCAAAGTAAAATGGCTAGAAGCTGCTAAAGTAGAATGGATGAAGCATGTAGTTTTTATAGCGCAGATTTTTCCAGCGAATATTTTTACGAAGGAATTCTTCCATATGCATGAAAGTTAGGTTATTTCCTATGTAACAAAATAACGCTTTTGATTGAACTCTGATGATTTTTAGCTGAGTATAGCTATGTAATCCCCGTTTGTAGTCGTTACTATACAATACAAACACGTTACATGTATCTCGCAAACCCCTGCATGCATTAGGCACTCTTGTCCCCTAAGACTTTGTCCGGCTCTGGATGCTGTGGTATTAAGCTGAAGTTGCGGCCAAGATCCCCCGGCCATCCAGTACATGTATATGACAGCGGCCCGCGCGGTGTTTTGTTTGAAGGTACACGCCAAAGAGGCGCGGCCGCCACCAGGTACCTGTGTAGGATCGTACACCCGGTAAAAACTCCCACTATAGCTAACGAGACTGGACTCCCGATCTGTACACTGTAACTGACGAAGGTTCTAGCTTGATTAACCGTTTTAGACTTTTGCAATAGGGGGATGTTTTAGCGGTCAGCGGTTTTAGACTATAATTCCCTCCTAAGCCCCAAGATTCCAAGAGTGGATAATAATATCTTAATCAATCTTAATGCAATTTCCTTCCTACAGTATACGTAGATTAGGTTCGATGCAGCGCAGGGGATGGGGATCAGTGCTGGTCCCAGAGCTCTCTCGTGGTTCGCATCGTACGGGGACTAAATTTAGAAGTTACTGCTATTGATTTGGTTAAGTTCGGCTCAATACTTTGGTGATCTTACCCTCTGATCCTCATGCAGCGTCTATCCAATATTCTGCGACTGCAGGCGCACTCACATTTCATACCACGTCTCATGGTAGTATAAATAATAAGACTGCCCCCAAGTAGTCTGGCTTGTTGGTGCGTGAGCACTTAGATGTGCACGTCTGGCTTGTTTGGGGGTTGGGGTTTAGCGCTGCGGCGTGTGTGTGCATGTGCTTATAAGGGTTGGTTTTACACCCCCCCCCCTAACTTTGGCAATTTATATATTGGCGTGAACCAGTGAGGTCTCCTCACGTTTTTGTTATTCACTGCAACTCAACCCACGGTCTTACACTGGTGGCAGCGGTCTCAGTATGCCCAAATCAGAGCAAGCCAGTTTATTGCCTCCAAAGTTTAGCGGCGACTCCAACGTGAGAATGAGGCTAAGCACCTTTGAAGACTTCGTCGACGACTGCGAATGGGACGACAAGAAGAAGTCAAAGAAGCTGAGACTGCTGGTGACAGGAGAAGCGCAAATCTTCGTCTGGGAGCAGCCGGCAGACGTGTCAGCCAGCTATATGAAAAGCTGAAGGAAAAGCTGATCGAGTGCTTCGGCAATAGTCTGAGCTGCTACAGAGCAAATGGAGGAGTTTGAAGGGCGAAAGTGAAAGCCCAACGAGTCGCTGAGGGAGCTCGGCTACAGCCTGAAGCTTCTCCACCTTCGGGCCCGCCCAGACGACTCCGTGGCGGCTCGGGAAAAGGACGTGAACTTCGCCTGATGCGCCTCCTGCCATCTGCCGTGAGAGATGCGCTGTTGAAGGACCAGGACGCGGACTCGTGTTCGCTGGCCGCCATCGTCAACAGAGCTGCAAGCTTGAGCTGTTGAGCCACGCGACTACAGCCTCATCAGCTGCGGTGTCGGTGGAAGACAGACGACTGAGCCAGCTGGAGCAGCAGATGCAGCAGCTGACAGCCAGCGTGCGAACGGGATAACCCGGAAGAGACAGGCGTCAGAAGGGACCCATCAAGTGCTTCAGCTGCGGCGAGCCGGGTCACATCGCTAGGCGGTGCCCAAAGGCGATCGGCAGCCGCTGCAGCTGGTGCTCAGGCAAGAGTCACTCCGCCGCGGTGTGCCCGACACCAACTGGTCAGCCGCATGGAAACTTGAGGTGAAGCGGTTTCTCGGAATGCTGGGGTTCTACCGCCGCCGTCCACCGGTTAATCCCAGGCTTCAGCCAGACGGCGAGGGTCCTGCACGACGTCAGCGTGAAATCGAGAGACTTCGAGTGGAGCAGCGACTGCGAGCGAGCGTTCCACGAGTTGAAGGACCGGCTGACGACGGCTCCGGTGCTGAGGCTGCCGGATTTCACCAAGCAGTTCGTGCTCATCTGCGACAGCAGTCAGTTCGCCGTCGGCGCGGTGCTCAGCCAGCTGCACGGAGACGCCGAGCTGCCTGTGGCGTTCGCCTCGCGCACCCTCAACAAGGCCGAGCGCAACTACTCGGCGACCGACCGCGAGCTTCTGGCGCTGGTCTGGAGTCTGAAGCACTTCAGGACGTACCTGCTGAGTGTCCCGAGCTTCAGGGTCTACTCGGACCACCGGCCACTGCAAAGGTCTGCTGGTAACGAAGGACCCCGAAGGTCGGCTGGCGCGATGGCTTTCGACGCTGCAGCAGTTTTCGTTCGAATTGCTGTACCGGCCTGGCAGGGACAACGTCGTGCCGGATGCGCTGAGCCGGGTGGCCGGCACGCGCCTGCAGCCTCGGTGGGACGACAGCAGCCTGCGCGAGGAGCAACTGCAAGAGCCGCTGCTAAGCAGGACGTTCCAGGCGCTGACCGAAGGGATTGACATCCTGTCCGATTCATGGGCGGCGCAGGTTCGCAAGCTGCTGGACGAGGCCTTGGTGAGCTCGGCGGGTGTCCTGCTGGTGCGTGGCCGGCCAGTCATTCCCGGTCATCTGCGGCCACATTTCCTGCAGCAGGCGCACTCGTGCGACCAGAGCGGACACCTCGGCGTCGACAGGACCGGAGCGAGGTTGTCTGAGCGCTGCTGGTGGCCTGGTCTGCGACGAGACGAACTGGGTGGCCAGCTGCGCGGTCTGCCTGGCCAAGAAGAGTCCAACCAAGCCGCAGATGGCGCCGCTGCAGTCGACGTGCCAGCCGACGGCTCCGTGGCAGCTGGTGCAGATCGACATCAAAGGGCCGCTTCGGCGTACGACGGATGGCAAGGCGTACATCCTGAGCATGTGCGACGCCTTCTCCAAGTGGATAGAGACGGCAGTCCTGGCGGTGCGGTGACGGTGGCGGATGCGCTGCTCAAGTCGGTGGTTCTGCGTTACGGCGCTCCTCAGGTGCTGCACTTCAGTGACCAGCTGCGACAATTCGAGAGCGAGGTGTTCGGCCGGCTCTGTGAGCAGCTGGGCGTCGAGAAGACGCGCACGTCGTCGTTTAATCCGAGCGGCAACGGAATCGTCGAGCGCGGCAACGGAATCGTCGAGCGCGGCAACCGGACGCTCGGCGACATGCTGGCGACGATGGTGGCCGAGAACCAGCAGGACTGGGACAGCAAGCTGCCGTATGTGACCTGGGCCTACAACACCTCCGTGCACAGCACCACCGGCCTCAGTCCGTACCAGGTCCTCCACGGCTGGCCACCGAGGCTGGCTCTCGACAGCTGGCTGATAAGCGGCGACCGGCCGGCAGCCGACAGTGGACATCATGGCTTTCTGCGACGGACTCAGAACCTGCAGAGCGCCTTCGACACGGTGCACGGCCGACTGCGGAGCGCCCAGATCGAGCGCAACCGGCTGGCCAACCAGGACTCTCGGTTCGTACCGTTCGAAGAGGGCCAGCTCGTGATGATGCAACTCCGTCATCAAGCGCGGCCAGACGCAGTGTTTGAGCGCCAAGTGGAAGGGGCCGTACCGAGTCCTGAGGCGCCTGGGCGAGGTCAATTACCGCATCCAGGACGAGACCGGCCGCAGGCGCCGGCTGGTGGTGCACCACGACCGCCTCAAGCGCTTCGTGCAGCGGCGGGCGTCACTGGAGCTTCCGGCCGCAGCAGACCGCCGGCCGCTGGCCGCCGACTTCGACAACGACGGCACCGCCGCAGAGCCGCCCGGGCAGGCGGCCGATCCTAGCGGCGACGCAGTGACCTTCTGGCCCGAGCTGCAGGCAGACAAGGCACCGGAGGAGCCGCCGGCGGCACCGGCCAAGCCGGTCAAGGTTCCGCGGCGGTCGGCGAGAGAGCGGCGGCCACCTGATTTGTACATGGCGGGCTTTGCTTGACTCGGGAAATGTCTTTTGCTTCTAGGGGGGAAGTAGTGTAGTCTGGCTTGTGGGTGCGCGTGCACTTAGATGTGCACGTCTGGCTTGTTTGGGGGTTGGGGTTTAACGCTGCGGCGTGTGTGTGCTTAGGGTGATTACACCCAACCCAACTTTGGCAATAAATATATTGGCGTGAGCCAGTGAGGTCTCCTCACGTTTTGTTATTCACTGCAACTCAACCCACGGTCTTATAAAGTTAACAGTCAGAAGCAAACGATAGTTGAATAACTAATTTCCTGAATTACTAGCCCTCAACTTGGCCTAATATTAATAAGTTAAGATTGAAAAAGTAGGAGCTATATAGATGATTGAGCTACACCGGGCTGACTATACCCAGGGCAGCGCAACAAAGAAAGAAATACATGTACCGTACAGATGCGGCCGACGGCGGGTCTGCTTGGCAAGGTGGTCGTCGGATAGTCTCGGCGGCGGCTACAGTCACGGACGATCAGTCCAGACGAGACGCGTCAGGAGGTTATAAAGCCAAGGGAAGTTACAGCTCAGCACGGTGGTTGCAGCTCAGCACCGAAAAGGGAGAAAGGGCTCCGAACGGTTGTTACAGCTCCGAAAGGTCCGTTTAAGGAAACAGTAGGGGAAGGGGAAGGAAACGCGGAAAGTGGAAAGGGGGGAGCAAAGTGACATGGAAATGGAAAGTGCCGCTCAGGCCTCAAAACAGTCTCTTATTTTACAGCCCTGAGATCACGTGTCACGCGATCACGAGAGCGTGATGCGAGATATTAATTGAAGGCCGTGACTTAATTGTACTTGACCAAACAACCCTGATGACGTCATCCGTCAGCCGCGCTGTGATTGGACGAGAAATTGGGGTGGGGCGCAGCGAATAAAAAAGATTTATAATGGGGGATTACGTGTAACGTACAGGCAGGAAGAAGCTTAGGAAGATAGGGGATCATAAAACTGTCACACGATTTTAAACAATAGAAAGGTGAGGATTGGTGCGCGGAGGAGTGGGGTGTGGGATAAGCGTGAATTGGTGCGTGAGTCATCATGAACCTAATGAGTCATCACTGGGCGCAGGAACCACAGGCGAAGGAGGGAAGGGTGCGCAAAAAATAGTAGGGGGGGGGCAGAACGTGACTACATTAATATTTTTTTATAAAAAAGTTAATTTTATCTATAACACGTAAACATTTACACATTAGTTTTAACAACTTTAAGCTTCTGACTGTATGAAAGGTCAACCATAGTAGTGTGTGACCCTCGTTGTATTGTTATCTAGCTGTGATTATAAGAAAATAACGCTGGGTTATTTTCAAATGGCACGGGTTTAAGATACAAAACGAACAATAAGACTCTCAATATGACGTCCACGAATCAGTTCTATAATTGTTCTCTAGGGAGGCTGAAGATTGCTTCATAATTTGCCAGGTGTGGTTCGAAAGCACTAATTTATTTCTAGGGCTGTGTATCCAGCTGCCTTGAATAATCATTATAATTGGCTGTTGAAATCTGCAATTTTATCGAAATTATTCTGTCATTCATTTTTTGATGCATATCGACTCGTGGAGAACAGTGTAAAATTCCTTTATAGGCTCGTAATATACTCGACGTATCTGCTGAAGGCCAGGAAATGCTACACATGTAGTTACCCTGTATACAGCAGCTATTCTCAAAACGTTTTTTGCAAAAAGCATGCTGCAGCATGTAGCATTAAATAAGCCGTTTTATCACAAGCAATCTATACAGATTCTTACATACTGTACATTTCACAACTGAAGTATATCGAAGACGCGTGGTCTACGTTAGTAACGAATGTTTACATCCACAACGGGTGTGAGTTGCTTACATTAGCAAGCGTTCAAACTAGTAACAGTAGCTTACACTAGCAACTAGTTAAAGCTTATAAGCAACGGGTGTTTACATTAGCAACTAAAGCTTGCATGAGCAACGGTTGTTTACATTAGCAACTAAAGCTTGCATGAGCAACGGTTGTCTACATTAGCAACTAAAGCTTGCATGAGCAACGGTTGTCTACATTAGCAACTAAAGCTTGCATGAGCAACGGTTGTTTACATTAGCAACTAAAGCTTGCATGAACAACGGTTGTCTACATTAGCAACTAAAGCTTGCATGAGCAACGGTTGTCTACATTAGCAACTAAAGCTTGCATGAGCAACGGTTGTCTACATTAGCAACTAAAGCTTGCATCAGCAACGGTCAGGGACGTCGCCACCGGGGGGACAAGGCGGGACAATCCCCCCCCCAGTAAAAGCTATGGGGGGACATGCCAATTTTTTGTCCCCCCACTCAACCTCTGACCCGTTATGGAAATCAATAATTTTGCTTCAGGGCTACAAAATATAGCGCCTGCAGCGCCAAAATAAGTACCTGCGGCGCTAAAATGAGTGCCTGCGGCGCCAAAATGAGTGCCTATGACCGCTGACAACACTGATTCTGAAAATAGTGTACACGGTACATGTAGAATTCTTGATGGCTTTGTCCCCAACCATAAAATCCATGGCGACGCCGCTGGCAACGACGGGTGTTTACAGAACGGGCCACTTTAGATGTTTTGTGCTCACCATTCTCAGTATTGGTTATCCTGTGTGGATTTCTTTTTTAAAAGAAGAAACAGGTACAACTTATTTGAAAATTTTAGAGGTCTCGGTATCAACTTGATGAATATAGAAAAAAAACGCGTAGTTTAAAAAAATCTCGTATGAAAAAGAAAGAGCGGTTTTCAGCAGTTTTGCTGTTGCTTTTTGCTAAATATGTGTAGCTTAAACTACCAAAAACTCTTTCTGTTGGCAAAGAAAGGCATCTTTTGGTTTCTAACCGGCCGTGACGCAGAGGCTGTTGGGCTGAATCAATTTTGGGGTAGGAAAATTTTATCCACGTGTGCCAGGCACAAAGCTTTACCAATTGGTCCCTTTGGTGAAATAATTTCAGTATCTCTAGACACCTGAGCAAGTTAGTATCAAACAGAATTAAAGCCTGGGAGGTTCTTCAAAGTCAAAGAGATTCGTCTAGCTCCGCCGCGTGGTCGCAGGTGCCAATACCAGCTGTTTTTTCTGGTTTGTAGCAGGTAGCAGGCGCTGCAGAAGTCTATATAAGAGAGGCAGGCATCGACTAAGGAGAATTCTATTCCAAAATCGACTGTTGAAACGCAGACAAACTGACAGACAAGAAGAGACATGCGCGATTGTAGTTGGACTCTCTGGACTCTGCTCTGCCTTCTGCTGACTCTGCTGCACCGTGAGTCTAATTAGGTCTAGTCAGCGAACAACATTTCATGCAATTGAATATCCTTGATAAAAAATATAGTGGCATTTGTTTCATTTTCAGAGCGCCATTCTGTTCTAGCTGATCCGCAATTGATGGAAGAAGAGCTACCGAACACGAAGCTCAGGGGCGAACCGGTGGAAGAGCGCTTCCCATCTGTATCTGCTGCGGCTACTTCAGGAGAAGGACTGAAAAACAGAGCTGGTTACGCCGACAATGAGCTCAACCAGTTGCAGAAGCAGGTTCTGAGGCACACTATACTAGTTTCGAAGCGTTGGAGAACTTGGTTTCCTAGACTGCGCATTTGACCGGAAACTGCGAAAGCAGCCGTCTGAGCAGCAGATGGAGCGCGAGACAGCGATTGACGGAAGAAGAAAATTTCAGTTTTGATTATTTACTTTTAAAGTTAGTTTTGTTATCTTCTGTTGTGAAAATATTAAAGAAAGTAACTCGTAGAAGTGAAATAGATTCTGAAGCAAAATAACTGCTAACTTTACGCAGAGAAGCGTTACACTCCCAATTCTGCTAAGAATCAATCGTGTAATCATTTAATTCCTTGCATGCACTGTGTGCTCTCGTAGCCGGCAGTGTTTCAAACCATTAAAGATAGGAAAAATACCGTCGCAAACTTCGTACATTTGGGAGTCTCGGTCTTGTTTGGGCAACAGACAAACTTTAACAACGATACGAGATACTCGTGACCCAGACAGCACAATCAGTGACAGTTACGCTGCATTATTACGCAAAGGCGTACGCAAAATGATTCTTTTTGGGGGCAGCCTGGTAGACTGCAGAGAGCATCATCCAACTGATGCGTACCGTTTAGTCTAATGAGAGACGATGTCACAACGTAAAAGTGACAAGTGGGCTATGAGGCTTGTAGGTAGGATAGTTCGAGCTAAAAATTGGATTGGATTATGTACGTACGCACATACACTGTATAACTCGCAATTTGTCGGTGAGATTTAATAAAAGTTTTAATTCTGGACTACGAGTAATTTTACCGCCATTATCATGCTTCTCATTACGAATATTTCTCTGGAGACCGGCTGTACAAAACTTCCAAATGAAAGCAGATTGTGTCTTTGAAGTTTGAGAGCGCTACGGAGAGTGCACGTGTACATATTTAGGATGCAATTTAACTGTGTACAGAAACAAAGAGAGCGGGACAGCTGAGCAGCACATTGTCGATTGACCACGCGTGCAAGATTTCATTCCTGCACACTTATGCGTGCAGGATGTCTTTCCTGCACAAGCTTTATTCGTGCGATTTATTCAAGACGTTCAGCAGTCAATCGACAATGGGATTCCAACACGCCGATGAGTGCGTTAATGGCAAAAGCACGAGTGCGCGAAGCATTCGGAATCATTGTCGTAGGGCTCATTCAGGAGCTCATTCAGGGCTCATTCAGGGCTCATTGCGGAATCATTCAGCGGTAGTCGCGTCTGACTCTTGCGCCACGACCCCTGGTTCGCTTCCGTGCACCTCGGCTACCCCCTGTGTTAGTGTGTGGCACATGCATAAGTGCGTGCCTGCGTACAGTCTCCGCGCGCTTGTATGTGCTCAGAAGTCAGGAGCGCTGGAATGGGCAGAATCGCCTCAGTGCTGGTAGACTAAACGTGCTATGCCCCATGTAGAGTGCAAATATTTACATAATTAAGTATATTTACGTAGTTATATGTCGTATTAATCGTACGACAACTTCCTGACCAATTTGCCGGAACAAATTATTGTGGCCGCGCTTGGAATCGAATCCCAGGAGCCAGACGCGTTTTTTTAACGATGAGTTGCTCTGCCCCCCCCCACTGTCCAGCATATGTGATTTAAAAACTTTCCCATTAGTTCTAGTCCCAAACTCATATACGAAATTGATGGCTGCACGCAAGCACTTGGATTAACTTCTATAGCTACATGTACTCGTACATACATTGTACGGTGCGTATAAAGAGAAATAAATGCAAAAACGCGAAAAAATGATAGACTGTTGTTTCAAAAGTTCTTTGCTTGCAGTTATGTTTCTGATGCATCGTTGCTTAAACAATATATTTATGTTGTATTTCCCGCTTCCGTCCATCCGGACGGATTAGGGATTTCCCAGAGCTTGCCGGGTATAATAGGTGGGAGAGCGGCCACCCCTGAGGAGTACGGACACTTCAGGGCGGAAGTGGAGGGGCGAGGAGCTTACGGACACTTCAGGGCGGAAGTGGAGGGGCGGGGAGCGTACGGACAGACGGACAGTTGCCCAGCCCTACGACAAGAAGGATCGGTTCGGATGAGGAGACTCAGCAGCACCAGAGACGTGGACACGGGTCTGCAGAGGCGTACGGACATTCACAGACCCGAGCGAATCACTCAAAGTATGTAGTGGTAGAGAGAGCAGGGAGGGCGAAAGCCGGGCAAGGACCGCGCGCACACATAAATACTGCAAGGGTGAGAGCAGGGGGCTGGGTGGGACTAAGCCACGCAGGGCTGGGGGTCCGGGGGGGGGGCAAAACTCACAGAGTTGAAGGGCGAGGGAGAAAGAAGGGGAAGGCCAGCCAATCAGGTGTCTCCGCGGCGAGAGACATGATTGGACTAGCCCAAACGAGAGAGAGAGAGAGAGAGAGAGAGAGAGAGAGAGAGGAGGGAGAGAGGGGAGGGAGAGAGAGAGGTGAAAAGACGCCAGCCAATGAAAATGAAAACGAGACAAATAAAGTGAAGAATGGCAGCTTAAGACGGAGGGGGGAGATCAGAATGAACCAGCGACAGGGAGAGGAGAGGTGGAGAGCGCAGGGGTCAGGGCAAGGGAATGAGGCGCAGCTTACAACATTTATTCGGTAATCTGACTCGATTGCTTACAATTCCTTGAATATGGACGCCAGGACCTAAATAGCCTTTGCTTGCATCTAGACACAGTGTGACTATAGGGTCTGCGTTCAACTGCATGGCGTTTGCCTACATTTCGTGCGATAAATAACAACAAGATTGTATGTCGAATGAATACGGCGAGTCAACTCGCTCGTAGCCATCAAACATCCATGCCGGAACCACTCAGATGAAACCAGACCAGAAGAAATTGTCACTATTTCTACAAGCTTCTCGTAAATCTTCTCACAAACTTTAAACGGAAGATAACCTCCTGCTCATAATTGGCACACTCTGTCGGAACAAGCAATCGGGGTCGCGGTCTCAACAGCCCCGATTGCAGCATCATAGGCACTTGGCATGTTACATGTAGCTGCTCTAGAAGATCCAGACTGCCAGTGCTTGAAATTCCCACCATCGCAGCAGCTACAGCAGCATCCAGCTGGGGTCAGCATGGCTCGATAGTGTCGTCGAAACTTCGTCGCAACTAGATAGGGCAGCCAATTCAGCGCGGGATTCAGATACATCACATGATTGAGCAGGACAGCTAGCCGGTGAGTGACCTGGGTACAGTCCACCGCGCCCAGGTGGGCAGCAGCTTTAGAACGCAATACGGCGCTTCACAAGCAATGAAGATCAGGCTGGTAAAGGCAAAGATCCGCGTCTGCGCGGAGGCTGCGGTAGCTGCCAGATGGCTGACGTTGCTTCTGACGCCAGGGCCAGACGTTATGGAGCTGTTGACATTGTGCTGGCTGCGTCTCAGACTGACCAGGATAACGGCCAGGGACGTCAGGAGAGCCACGAACACCAGCAGGCGAGAGGCTAATACTGTGTACAGCCGGTACACTACTTCAATCCAGTCGTTTTTCCGGAACAGACAGCGCGACTGTTGTCTGCTCCAGAAGGCGCTGGCCACCCGGACGCAGGGCAGGAGGCTGAGCAGCAGCAGCAGCGCCTGCCAGGCAACAATGTTCCGCTGACGCAGCAGACTGCGCTGCCGCATGGGCGCCAGAGTGACGACCAGCGAGTGCAGGCAGAAGCCCAGGCGTAAGAAAGGGCTGCCGTGCAGCAGCCACAGGGTGGCCAGGTAGTAGGCCACGCACACCGGGAAGTTGGACTCGGTTCGGAAGATCGGCACGCCCAGAGTCTGTCCGAGGACGCTGGGCGCCAGGTAGTGCGTGACCGACTTTCCTCCGACCAGCAGGAGGTCCACGCAGCAGGTGGTGAGCATCCAGAGCCGCACAGAGAACGGGAAGCACTTCGGGTGCCGCAGCAGCACCAGCAGGCAGCTGGCGTTGCCCCAGACTCCCAGCGACATCAGCAGCGGGAAGAGCCACGAGAAGACGTGGACATGAAACTGACGATAGTCGAGCTGCCAGCTCGGTTTTCGCGTTGATGAGTTCCGAGAGACGTTGAAGCTCGGCAAGCCGTCATCAAACCATTCGGGTTCGAGTCTCGACATGCTTGTCTACAGAATTTTGTCAGTGAGTTTTGTTTTTAAACTAAAGTTTCAGCTAAATTGTATCGTACTCGTAGAGCGTTTGCATTTATACTGATTTCAGTAGGTACGAGCGTAAGTCCTGATTGGTCCGTTTGATGAATGGGTGCATCGTAAATTTGATTCTTCAGCCAACGCCTATTGGTCAAGTGTTATCTCAGATAAAACCTCGTGATAGCTGTCCCTTGATTAAATTAGGTATAGGCAATCAGAAAGTCTATTCAAAACATTTGAAGCGATAAAATTGTCAACTGAACTAATACGATCGAAATATCAGCATAAAACCCGTCCATAATATTCTGGCATGTCGGCCGAACTTCGCTGCAATTTAGCGACGCGGTAGACGTCGGTAGACGCCTTAAACGTCAGCTTGGGTCGCTGACGTCAGATTTCTGAATAAGAAAGAATTACAGTGTGCGAATAGGATGCCATGGTTCTACTAAATCAGGAATCGAATGCATTCAAGAGCATATGCAGTTAATAAAAAACAGCATATATGTACCGGTAATGAAGTCACTTCCAATGCTAACCCCGATTAATTCTGGCACAGGCTAAAATATGCTTACTCTGTTAAATCTGTTAAAGTGAATTAGAATCATACAGAACGAGAATGAACAACAGAATGAGCCGAATTCATGGGCAGCTTGCCATCTACATAGTTAAAAAAGGTGCCATCAGTCGGAGAGTACCTCAATTTGATTGCGTACTTATTACGAGCGTACTGCATGCAAATGACGAACTTTCTGAAATGAATTTATTAGAAATTTAATTCTACACTTAATTTTGGGATTAAGTAAAATGATCAGCATGCCACCAATACTTTCCACTCCCTTTGAGTGCAACCAAGAAAAAATTATACCAATGGCGCATTACCAAAGGCTAATAAAGCTTATTTATTGAAAAGACATAAAATCCCTCACAAATCTTTGGAGCTGGCAGATTACAGGTTTTACAAGCGACGCTAAACTGCGTATGTAACGCGAGGCTCATTACAATTTACAGTTAGCTATTTCAGCACAGTGAACTGTGAAGTCACAAAATTTAGTCAGCACTTGAAGAAATGCAAATGCCTGGCTAGAGACGTGGACTCACGTGACAAATCTTGGATACGAGCTAAAAAGCGAGAGCGCCCATACAGCTACACAATATAAACTCCAGCAACCATAGCTACAGCTGCTAACTTTATCTTAACTGACTGCTGATAAAAGACTGACAAGGAGAACTCCTGACACAACAATAATAAGCGTGGTTGGCGCACCACGTGCTTCTAGTGATAAGCAGAAAACTGACTGGAAAATCTGGACTTCGTTCAAAAGCAACCCAAACATTATGCAGCTGAAACGGCACTGGCGAGTCCTGCCGCTGCTGCTGGCGCCGGTGCTGCTGTCGCCACTGCTGACGATGGGCTCCGAGAAGGCCCGCTGCGCCTACCTGCTGCTGCTGATGGCCACCTACTGGGTGCTGGAGCTGCTGCCGTTGAGCCTCACCGCCGTGCTACCCTTCTTCCTCGGTCCGCTGCTGCGCATCGGCACCTGTCATGAGCTCGCCAAGTCCTACTTCACCGACATCCACTTCCTCATGATTGGCGGCGTAATGCTGTCCGTGGCCATGGAGGACACAGGACTCAGCCGTCGGTTCGCCCTTCGAACTGTGGCGCTGCTGGGAACGCGGCCGCGCTGGCTGCTGCTCGGCTTCATGCTGCCCTCCTGGCTCATGTCCATGTGGATGAGCAACACCGGCACCACCATCCTCATGTTACCCTTCGTGATGGCGGCAATCGCCGAGACGGAGAAGGCTACCGAGCAGCTGCAGGACGCCCCTGATCGAGAGTCGCTCGCGCTCGACCAGCGAGAAAAGCACCCTGCAGCGACCGACTGCGAAGGCGCCGCTGCAGAGCCTGCACCGCCGTGCGAGGACAGTCTGGACTCCAACACTGTCGGCAAGACGCGACACAAAACACACACTCGAAGCCACGCTGTCTGCTACTGTCTCTCCGTGGCATACGCCTGCAACGTAGGCGGAGTGGCCACTCTGATCGGCACCGGAACCAACCTCGTGCTCGTCGGACAACTCCAGCAGATCTACCGCGTCTCCAATGTGGTCACCTTCTCCAACTGGATGGCCTTCAGCTTGCCGTTGTCGCTGTTCAGCCTGTTGCTCATCTGGTTGCTGCTCCAGCTTGTCTTTGTTGGTCCGCGCGACACCTTCAACTGGCGCTCACAGTCGGCCGAGCAGAAGCGACAGGAAGCTCGGGTGAAGCTCTACTTCCACCAGCAGCTGGAGGCTCTCGGGTCAGTTTCGTTCGCCGAGTGGGCCACCATGGCCGCTTTTCCGTGCGTGCTGCTGCTCCTGCTGACGGGCAAGCTGACCTCCAGCTTCGGCTGGCACTACCTGTTCGGCTCCGTCAACGACAAGCCGGTCGTGTCCGACGCCACCGGAATGCTGCTGGTCGCTCTGCTGCTCACTCTGATCCCCAACCCCGACCTGACCGAGGAGCACGGACCGACCAACAGTCTGGGATATCGAGCCGTCGCTCGGTGGGATCGAGTCCTGCTCAAAATCCCGCTCGACATCATGCTGCTCATCGGAGGAGGCCTCGCTCTAGCCAAGCTCACTAAGGACACCAAGCTGTCAGAGACCATCGGGTCCGCGCTGACTCCCACACTGCAGGCGCTGCCCACCGAGCTGACGCTGCTGCTGCTCAGCTTCTGCGTCATCTGGCTCACGGAAGTCACCTCCAACATGGCCACCGCCTCCGTCCTGCTGCCCATAGTATCCCAGATCGCCGCGTGTCTCGGACACAACCCGCTGCTGTTCATGGTCTCGCTCACCGTCACCTGCTCGTTCGCGTTCTGCCTACCGACCGCCACACCGCCAAATGCCATCGTGTTCGGCAGCGGCCGGGTCAGCATTCCCAGCATGGCCAAGGCCGGTCTCGTGCTCAATCTGGTTTTCTCGGTTTTTATTCCTCTGTACGCTTTGTTAGTCGGTAGTTGGGTATACAGCGTGCACGAATTGCCCAAGTGGGCGGAGTCTTCGTCGACTTCCTGCTCCGGCAGCAATCAAACGTCGAGTAACTACATAAACTCTACAAAGCTGGGTGGTTAGTACGCCGTATTATTGAGTATAGGGCTTCGTAGTTCAAACTTTAAACTCGAATTTCTTTAATTTGCAGCTTAAAGCGGTTAGATGAATTTCTCTTATCCTTAAGTATACTGATTTTGTCAGAGTAGTTTTTTTCCGTCTGGCTATTTGTCACACAGCAGTTGCTTGAAGCAGGTGTGACTTAGAAGTCCTATAGGTAATTTCTATTTATCTTTGGTTTTTACTCAATGAAAAGCAAAACTACAAAAAAGGTACGAATAATATTCTTTTTTAAAAACCATTTGTGCCTGAGACAGACTAAAACATGGACCGCCAGAAGTAACTGTTCTATCCAATAGTGTCTCTGCATTAGTCGGCAATAAAGTAGGATGACTCAAAATTAAGTAATAATAAATTTTTTAAATAATTGAATGCACCTGCCCTAATGGGCAGATGTGCAACCGGCAGGCCAGCCGCAGCTATTGCGCGGCGCATCTGAAGGCTGCGTACATAGCTGTTCAGTCCAAGGACTGGTGGGGGGTCGCCACACGCCCTCAATTATCTTAGCTAATGCTGGTACCCATTTTTAAGCTGGTTGAACTGAAGCAATGAAAAGTTTTGCAAAGTCAATGCAAAGTGTCTTGTTGAAGGACACAAACTGTTTCGAGAATCAAACCTCCGACCTTTCAGTCGTCAGTCCGACGATCTAACAACTAAGCCACAACCCTTACTGAGATTTAAAATTTAATTACAGGGTTCTTAACAGTAGAAAGACCACGCTATTTTTCCCCATGGGGAAAGACCACGGGGGTGTATTACAAATACACACGACCAATTTCACGATTTCTCTCAAACCGAATTACCAATTTTCGTAAAAGTCCACCATATGGATCAAAATTTTCCGCCCTTTCCGACCAATTAATTTTCAAAGTCATCCGACGTCAGCATCGTCAAGATATTCAACGCTTCTTGTCGAAGACACTGGTGGCAAGGACAACCAACACTACACTGTATAAACCTTTATGGTGAATCCGTGGTGGCTCAATAATCTGAGTCCATCTGTCGTAAAGGCCTTTTTTCTCAGCATCCCAGGCACCAGGGTCCCCTTCATCACCGTCTGGAGCATCGGCGGCGACCGTCGCAACCTTCAACAAAAGCACCCGATCGGCATCTCATAGGCGGTTACGTTCCCAAAACTGAAATCGAAGAATCCTCTTCTGCATGCAGCATTCATTCTGTAGAGATAATCGGTGAATAAAATGAACGGTGGCGACCTTCTAGACTGACCTGTAGACATACAGGCAACCTTCGGGACCTTCAACGGAGTGCCACCACGCGGCTCTGACAAGCTGGCACCCCCAACATTGTGATTTTTCTATCAAGGCACCAAACTAGGCATGTTTGCATATTATACTTTTGAAGTACAATGCTTTTGCACCATGTTAAATTGGACAGTTACAGATCACGATGTTGGGGTGTTCGCTCGTCAGGGTCGCGTGGTGGCACTCCGTTGAAGGTCTCGGAGGTCGTCCAGACAGACCTGAATGCTGAACATGGTGCAGGACCATTGTCCTGCAATGTTGCGTATCAGAACTACACTGCGTGATACGCATCGTTCAGTCTTTCAAACTTATCAAAAACGTAGTCGATCGATAATGCAACACAAAAAACTTTTTTGAGCTTGGCGCATGAAGAAAAATTTATGCGCTAGGCTATTTTTGTATACTCAGAAAATATTGTCATTTAAAATATAGTTTAGTTGTCTTTTTTCCTTCATCCCTTTTGTCGTCGCGAGGCGTAGGACCTTAGCCGTTGTAGTATCGTGACTTGCACATTCTCCTCCGTCGTGCTATACGAGCGTATTTGTTGCCGCTAGCTAGTTCCCGGCCGCAGAGTTCGCATGTCTTTCTCTTGGCTTGGTACTTTCGGGCTTTTGTTGTGTTCTACTGGTTGATATTGTGCATTGGTATTGCTGTCCTTTCGCATGCCCTACGATGTCGAGCTGTGTTCGTCTTGTTGATAATTTGCTGCATGTGTTGCATTTGATTGTTGTTGTACTTTTCCGTGTCTCACCTAGGTGTATTTTGTTTCGTTCTTCATGTTGACTTCTTTCCGGAAGGTCTAGTTGGAATTTCTCACAGAGAAAGACTATCGCTTTGCTCGCCTTTCTGTGCATTCTCTTGATCTGTTGGAGAGCCAGTCTGACTTTGCTAAGACATATCTTGCAGTAGCCGTCATAGTCACACTAATATTTTAGTCTGTTCTCGTCGTCTACTTGGTGTTAACCATCTTATCTCTCCTTTCATTTGTGGGTTGTATTTGTATTTGTTGCTGCGGTCGTCCTCATTGTTGTCGTCGTTGTTGTTGCTGGTCCAACTTGCCGTGTCATGGACGTTTTCACGTTGCAAGGATGCCGTCAAACAACAATGACATTTTCGGTCCTATGAAAATCGACTGCCGCAATTTAACTGCCGGGCTACATTTAACCTCTGGAATTTTGCTGCTAATTTAGCACTAGCCCCAAACCTTTTCAACATTAAACCGAACTGAACTATAACTCTAATTTGAACCCTAATTCCAAACCCTAACCAATGAACACAAGTTTCTGTATCTTCTAAAGAAAAGTTATTTTAGAGCCGCAGAATTCTATACTGTAGCTATAGTATATGAAACAATAACAAATACTGACAAGGTACATATAGGTAAAGGCATGATGCTCTATATATCTGTTTAAGTGCATAACTAAAGATGATGGCGTGTATAAATCAGTGCAAACTCGTATCTTGCTGAAACATTGGAACAGTAAAGATATCTACTTGCTATGCAGCAACCAACAATAATAAAAGATTAAAGATTATCCCGAAAACGTCTCGTTGGCACACAAGCTCGACGAGGTCTCAGCCCACTCAGGGAGTTCGTGTACGCTGTACACCCAACGACCCACTAGCATCGTGTAGAACGGCACAATAGTCGAGAAAACCAGATTGAGCACGAGACCGGCCTTGGCCATGCTGGGAATGCTGACCCGGCCGCTGCCGAACACGATGGCATTTGGCGGTGTGGCGGTCGGTAGGCAGAACGCGAACGAGCAGGTGACGGTGAGCGAGACCATGAACAGCAGCGGATTGTGTCCGAGACAGGCGGCGATCTGGGCTACTATGGGCAGCAGGACGGAGGCGGTGGCCATGTTGGAGGTGACTTCCGTGAGCCAGATGACGCAGAAGCTGAGCAGCAGCAGCGTCAGCTCGGTGGGCAGCGCCTGCAGTGTGGGAGTCAGCGCGGACCCGATGGTCTCTGACAGCTTGGTGTCCTTAGTGAGCTTGGCTAGAGCGAGGCCTCCTCCGATGAGCAGCATGATGTCGAGCGGGATCTTGAGCAGGACTCGATCCCACCGAGCGACGGCTCGATATCCCAGACTGTTGGTCGGTCCGTGCTCCTCGGTCAGGTCGGGGTTGGGGATCAGAGTGAGCAGCAGAGCGACCAGCAGCATTCCGGTGGCGTCGGACACGACCGGCTTGTCGTTGACGGAGCCGAACAGGTAGTGCCAGCCGAAGCTGGAGGTCAGCTTGCCTGTCAGCAGGAGCAGCAGTACGCACGGAAAAGCGGCCATGGTGGCCCACTCGGCGAACGAAACTGACCCGAGAGCCTCCAGCTGCTGGTGGAAGTAGAGCTTCACCCGAGCCTCCTGTCGCTTCTGTTCGGCCGACTGCGAGCGCCAGTTAAAGGTGTCGCGCGGACCAACAAAAACAAGCTGGAGCAGCAACCAGATGAGCAACAGGCTGAACAGCGACAACGGCAAGCTAAAGGCCATCCAGTTGGAGAAGGTGACCACATTGGAGACGCGGTAGATCTGCTGGAGTTGTCCGACGAGCACGAGGTTGGTTCCGGTGCCGATCAGAGTGGCCACTCCGCCTACGTTGCAGGCGTAGGCCACGGAGAGACAGTAGCAGACTGCGTGGCTTCGAGTGTGTGTTTTGTGACGCGTCTTGCCGACAGTGTTGGAGTCCAGGCCGTCCTCGCACGGCGGCGGAGGCTCTGCAGCGGCGCCTTCGCAGTCAGTCGCTGTAGGGTGCTTTTCTCGCTGGTCGAGCGCGAGCGACTCTCGATCAGGGGCGTCCTGCAGCTGCTCGGTAGCCTTCTCTGTTTCGGCGATTGCCGCCATCACGAAGGGGAACATGAGGATGGTGGTGCCGGTGTTGCTCATCCACATGGACATGAGCCAGGAGGGCAGCATGAAGCCGAGCAGCAGCCAGCGCGGCCGCGTTCCCAGCAGCGCCACAGTTCGAAGGGCGAACCGACGGCTGAGTCCTGTGTCCTCCATGGCCACGGACAGCATGACGCCGCCAATCATGAGGAAGTGGATGTCGGTGAAGTAGGACTTGGCGAGCTCATGACAGGTGCCGATGCGCAGCAGCGGACCGAGGAAGAAGGGCAGCACGGCGGTGAGGCTCAGCGGCAGCAGCTCCAGCACCCAGTAGGTGGCCATCAGCAGCAGCAGGTAGGCGCAGCGGGCCTTCTCGGAGCCCATCGTCAGCAGTGGCGACAGCAGCACCGGCGCCAGCAGCAGCGGCAGGACTCGCCAGTGTCGTTTGATCGGCTCAGGCAGTTTTCTGCATGCAAATGCCATTGCAGTTACTTTTTGCTAGTAAGTTGTTTTCGGCTTTGGACTTACATGTAGTTCTGTTTTTTTTGACTGTCTTTGAATCATGCTTTTACAAATGCAAGGGCTCGATCCATGCATTTTTTAAGGAAATCTCTTATCAGAGTTGTACTGTTTGAGTGTCAGACATTTTTTGACTGCATTCATTATCATTTTGTTGGCGTGGCTTAATTGCATGTATCTACGAGTACACTGTACGCAAGGCGGTGAGGAACTCAATACTTGGCTCTGTTTTTACGCGTAACTGTTGTGTGTATTGCACTCTAGTAGCCTGCTTACATGTGGGAGTGCAGTCGGGCTTGAGCAGAACTGTGTTTATCTGCCTGCAGGCTGCAGGTAAACGTACATGCAGATAAATAAAGAGCTTGTAAAAAATGGCCGAAATCTGTCATTCAAACTGGGTGCCATTCTGATTTTTAGAATATATAAATGCTCGTATATTGAACTAATGTATACGTATACATGTAATAACTCGTTGATGTGATGTAACCACGCTCTGGTCGCGGGATAGGGCATGGGAACTTTTTCGAAAGTGCCTCCTATCCCGTGCACCCTCTGCACAGAGCTGTCGAGACTCGGCCAGGTCTCCGACCGGGCCTGGAGACTCCCGCTCTGCTGCACCTCTCTTGCTGCCTTGGTCCCGTCTCTCCTGCCGCCACACCTGCCTTTCCGGAGCCCCTACCCCTTTCTGTACCTCCCCCTCTACCCTATCTCTTCTGTTCCCGCCCTATTCTTCCTGTACTTTCTCTACCTCCTCCTTTTTTGTCTCCCTCTGCACTCTTTTCCTGCGCTGTCCCCTCTTTCCCTGTGTCTACTTACAGTACTTTGTGTGCTCACCGTCTCCCCATCCCCTCTCAAACTCCCAAACGGTGACGCAAGTCGTGTGACCCCTTCTCCCCCTCGGTGACTCATCGATGACTCATCCCCCTCTCTTGCGCAACCTTTTCTCACGCTATTGTTCTCCTTCCCAAATTTCTCATGTGACACCCACCCCACCTCCGCTTCTATTGTTCTCGTTTTTGCTTCTTTTGTTCTCTCGACCCCCACCAATTATCACATTTTCTCCGATTTTCTCTTTCTTTTGTTCTCGTTTTCGCACCTAATTATCACCTTTTCTCCAATGTTTACTTTTCCATTGTTCTCAGTTTTCCCCAATTATCCCCGATTTCCAATTCCTTTGTTCTCGACCCCAGCCCTATTGTTCTCAATGTTTGCTTGCGCAACACTTTCGCGACCACCCGCTGCGCCAATTATCCCCCACCCCACCTCCGGATTGCGCAATTTCCCGATTTCTCATGTTGCTATGCCGGTCTCATGCTTCTCATCATGACTCATTCTGACGTCATTCTGCCGGCAGCCAATCAGAGAGAGGGAGCCATGGTAACGACCTTGAGGAGGCGGCTGTGAGGTCTATAAAAGGAAGCGATTTCGGCATGAGAATACTCAACTGAGTTTATCTCTGTTCCTCTCCTCGTCCTTCTTTGGACTTGCTGTCAGATTGAGTTCTGACCCATTCGTCTATAAGACGAATCCCTGCCGGCCGCGGTCTGTTACCGCCAAGTTATCCTTAGCTCCCCAAGTGAGCTCGCCTATCGGCCAGCGGTCTGATACCGCCCGCATCATCAGCATCGCCTGATCTACATCAGCGCCTCGTCGCTCCAGCGCATCGCCGCTTCACCGTCTGCCTGACTGCAGCCTACAGCCGCCCTCGGTCACTCCGCCTCTCTCTCTCTCTGTGCAGCTGCCGGTAAGTTCCTACTACTAATTTGTGCTCTAATTGCCTTTGCTTATCCGGGGTTTGCCTATTTTCCATTGTCTGATTAGAGAGCTGAGCCAATTGTGATACCGTATCTTTTGCTGTATTTTACTCAATAGTGAAGCCGCCTAATTGCCTGCTTATTTGCCTAAGGGCCTAATTATTAACTATTAACTAACTTCATCATTATTCAATCTTTCACCATCATTTCACTCATGGCTTGCTAAGCCTTTCTCCCGGGTGGCAAAGCATAAGGAAGTTTGGGTAAGCTAATGGCCTCTCCCCGTGCAAAGCCCGCCTGTGAGTGCGTGCTGCGGGGCCGCGTGTGCGTGCAGTAGAGGGATTAGCGAGTCTTGGCACAGAATGGCAGTAGGAAGGTTGCAACCCCATGCTAACGCGTCCCTTCGCCCTGAGCAATCTAAACTGTAGACAGTACATGTTCGCCTCATACTACTCTTAGTAATCAAAGTCGCAAGTCAGCCTCGCTCACAGCCACAAAGGATCCCCTGCTGAGAAATCCTCCAGGATTGAGCCCAGAGTTCCCGATCATGCCCCAAGCAGAGTCCCTGTACTCGGCTGCATGCGTCTCCCCTGTTAGCCTAAATCCCCTGGTAACCAATCCAGGCGGGGCTCTAGCCTCGAGAGGTCTGGTAGAAAGATCCAGGTGCGCCAGGTCACATAGAGTGGTGGCAGCCACTCGGTCATACTATGACCGAGTGACCAACTATTGCACCTTGGCTACAGGTGGGGTCCATGTGGGTCCTTGGCCCTCTGGTCACGAAGCGCTACCAAAGCTACTAATCATGTGGGCGGGACAGTCTGGTGCTGGAGGTCCGTCAGGTCATTGCCCGGTCATAGGCAGCCTACGGTCATTGCCCCCTCTAGTCATGCGTTCGTCTCTCTACGGAGCGGACAGGCGACAAGGGCGGTTACATCAAAATGGTGGCAGCGGTGGGATCTGGTGCAAACAGCGCTGAGTTTCGGACTGGTGGTTTAGATGTGACAAGCGCACCTGTGGCATCCCTCAGAATGGTGGCCGAAGCGCAAAGAGTGCCATGTCTAAATCTACCAATCGTAAAAATCGCCAATCGTCATTCTCTTCTCCCATGGCGTGAGGCAACAAAATCCAAAAATATTAATGTAACTTTTCAAATTTTTCGGGCTGCGAATTCGTTCAATTCATTCGAAATTTCCAAATTCATTCATTCGCCAAAAGCCCCTGATTCAATTTAAAATTAATTTAGCCGATCAGTTTCAGCGCTAGAAAGTGTGAAGTGGTAGACGAGCGGATTTGATTACAATCAGAATAGCTACCTGGTAACGGAGTGTGTGAAGAACTGCGAAAGTGAATTTTCCGGACTCACTTTCTATTTCATGGTAATATGCTTTATTTCCCCTCCCTTTCTTTCTCTCGCCTAGCCTACAGCAGAACTGTGTGAGTGTTGAGGTGGACAGCCAGCCAGGTACGGAAGCCTCATCACGCAAGCACAGGGAAGCTGGAAGCGAAGCATTTCTTTCCTTTGTCCTACCTCTTTCTTTTACTCGGGGGAGTGTAACAGTCGCTCTCCCTGATCGCTCAGTTAATCCTAGAAATGCGTAGAGACCGGAGCGTGTTTTGTTTGTCCATTAGAATGAACAGCTATCAAGGGCTATGGGGAACTCGCTATATATGCATAGTAAGGGAAGCAGTAGTCATGGCCTTGGAAACATTGGGGGATACCAAAGTCTCGCAGGAATGGGAATAGCGGTGTGATTGTATCTCTGTAGGGTATCAGTGTGACTCAAAAATCTCGGGCTAAAAAAAGTGTCACCTCCTATGGAATACCTGCGATCAGCCCGGACCTGAATTCTGCGGTAACCCCTGGTGCCTTCATGGCTGGGATTCGATCCCAACGTGTCTGCTGACTCTCCCCACTGTATTGCAGACCCGGTAGTAACTGCTTTGGTTGCATTTGGGCTGGTGCAGTGGCTGGAAATAGTAGATCCCATAGTATCCTATTGATAGTGGAGTTCAGTGAGTATTGGAATGGTGTACTGGAAGTCTGGTGGCCCCCAGTGATCTCGTAATGTTTCCTGCTGCATTCTCCTCCTTTAGTAATTCCTCCCCCCTGCTGTCAGTCTGATAGGGGAGGTGGGTGTGCCAATCAGCCCGACCCGGTAGAACGGCGCTCCTGCCCGACTTGTCAGCCTGGCCCAGGAAGGCGCTATTGCGCAACTCTTTTCCCCTCTGGCCACTGCAGCCCACTAAGCGCTTAGACGCAGGGTTGCATGCAGTCCCCTAATGTAAAGCCCCGGTACATAGAGTGCCACCCCAGTGCCCCGCAAGGTCAATAAGACGGGTTGACGTCTCTGGCAACTTGGAATAACCTAGATGGAGGTACCGCTGTCTCCTGGTAGAACCGGGCGTTCAAGTACAGTAAAGTGGAGAGGCTGACAACTGTAGGACTTTCTCCGCCATCAGATAAAGGTCCCAAGTATGCTATTTCGAGCTGCAGCAAAGGTGGAGTATCGGAGGGGCAAGCATTTCAGGAAGATACTCACTTAGGTCTGTTTATCCTAGGAAAGCGGGCGAGAGTTTCAGGCTTGTAATCCGCCTAACCTGAAAACTTCGGGGACAGTTTAGTCTGGACTCCCGCTGCGCGCCTTCGCTCTGAACAGAAGGGGGAGGTCTTGGTTTTTGTGGATTCTGCTAGACGTAGGGGAGCTGGATTCCCGCCTTTTGTGAAGCTGCGTGTACAAGATTGGTAGTCCTGAGGTGGAAGCCCCACTGGACTCCGACGGTTTTCCGGCTGTGCAAGGGCAGTAAAGTGGGAGGACCTCCATGGGGATTGCTCCCGCCACTTGGGTTTTTGGGTCCAGGCGCCAACGCTTCTTCGTAGTAGCTTTCTTAAGGAAATGGGGTCCGGCGCGCAACCCTAGGGGAGAATTTGTACAGGTGCCGTAAGTCCGTTTACGGTCGGCATTTGGGTTCCCTAGCATGGCCGCAAAATGAAGGTCAAGTCTCTCTGAATAGCCAATTTTTCCCTGTCAGGATGTGCCATAGACAACTGGTAGTGGTAGCCGCAGTTTGAGTCAGTGTGCTTTGCCGAGTGAAGCCGTTAGGACTGCCTAAATGGAATTATGTGGAGCCACCCGTTTTTCAATTTGTTTTCTTCGACGCCGCAAGTGTGTGAGTTTTGTCTGTGTTTGTGTGTTTCGGATCAACTTTTCGGTCTTTACCTGTAGTTGCCCCGGTTTTCTTTTCTTTTCCTTCCCGGTGGTGGGTACTCCCCAGCTATCCGGCATTCACATGTCACGGGCGCGTGGAGATAGGGTCGTAGAAGCTGTGTGCGCAGACGCCCCTGGTCAACCACCCTCGGCCGCTGACACCCCAGCAGTTGCCGCCCCCGCAGCCGCAATGGCCGCAGCCGCTGGTAACCAGGTCCCTCAGCCTCCAGAAGCAGTAGTAGTTGAGGAACCAGATGAAGGAGTAGCAGCTCCCGCTCCCAATCAGGGTGCGCAGCAGCCGCCGCTGCTCCCCCGGACGCAGCCCAGAATCCTCCTCAGGCAGTCCCGCAGCTAGGAGACTTAGTTGCCGCTATAGCCAATGCGTTTAACCAGCTAAACATGGGCCAAGACGCCCAGAGGCCGAAAATCTACGTAGAAAGTTCTCTCCCGGCGAACACTGTTTTGTGCAATGGGTAGAGAGAATGATCTACAAGCTGGACGCGGAGAGAACTGTAGGAGATCAGGCTAGGAAGCAGGTGCTCATCTCGCACCTCCCAGGTGAATTTCAGAACTTAGCCTTAGGATTGGACGGGCAATTGCCCTTTGAGCAGTTCGTATCTAGATTAGGAGAGCAGTTGGGCGAGGCCAACACTGATCTGGCTAAGAGAAATAAGCTGAAGAATCTGAGCCAGAAACCCGGCCAATCACATAGTGCTTTTGCTGCTATGATAAGATCTCAGATAACGGCCATGTTTCCTCAGATTCAGGGTGAGCAGAGAGAACAAGAAATCGTGTACACCTACTTGGAACACGCTAAGCTCCCCCGCCAGGTCAGACAAGATCTGTTGAGCCGTCGCTGGCAGACAATTGAGCAGGTGTTAGAACAGCAGCAAGCCCTGTTAGAAGCCGCAGACTTAGCCGGGAAATGGGACAGTAGTGGCCCGCCCAGGTCTGAGTCCCGCACCGAAGTCCGTCTGCAACCTCAGCAGCCACCCAGGCCCCCTCGCAAGTGGGTCAGGATGGTGAACCAGGAAGCTGACGAGACGGAGGAGGACGGTGACGGCCTATCAGAGATGCAAGAGAGGTTGGGCGCGCTAGAGCAAACGCAAAAGGATCTGCGCAACCAGCTGGTGCAGCTCAATGAAACTATGAAGGCGACAGCAGAGTCTGTTGCCCAGCTGCCCCAGCAGATGAGGCCCCCTCGCCCCGCCACTCCCAACAGGAACTGGAGGCAGGGGCAGGGCGGCTCTAATAGCAGTAGGAACTGGCGCCAACCCCAGCCCCCGCCGCTTGCAATTCAGGAGGCGCCCACGCCGCCGGCGCCGGGTGTGCAGCAGCAGCAATTGCAGCTTCGTGCGCCACCTGATCGCCATAGGCAAGATTTAGAGGAGTGGGGCAGAGATATGTTAGACGAGGCTACCAGGGAGAGGCAGGAGAGGCTCGCCCAGCTGCGCGCGCAAGCTCTGATGCCTCCTCCTTCCACGCCTGAAGAGCCCCCGGGTTCGGGAAACCCGTGGGAGGGCTGAATGGCCCGGCCCGAACTCAGCCCCGTTCCCTCTCTAGGGCCCAGCTTAACCTGCCACGTCCGCCCAGCAAGAAGTTTAGATTTGAGAAGGTACCCGATTTCTATCAGCCAAGACCAGCTAGAGGACAACGCGGGAGAGATATTGTTGTAGAGTTGCCAATTGAGAATGTTCCCACCCGCCTCCTGGTAGATGGGGGCAGTGCGCTGTCTTTGCTAACAGTCAAAGACTTTACTAAAATTACCGGACAGAGTGTGGAGGCCCTGGAGCCCCCATGTGTGAAGGCCGTGTCCTACACGGGCAATGAATTAGAGATGCTAGGCCAGGCCACCCTCACAGCAGTTATTGGGCTAGAAGAGGTGAGAATCCTCTTTCTGGTCGTTGGCAATTCAGCAGCAGTTTCCCTCCTGGGTAGTGCTTTTCTAGCCAGTACGCATGCTATCATAGACTATCGAACAGAAAAGGTTTACTTGCTAGGTGTGAGTCTCCCATTCGACCCCCGCTGAGTAACAGATCGGTAGCTAGCCAGTGATTGCTTAATTCCCCCCCCCGATTCGCGTGTCGAAATTTTGCTCGTGTTGCCCCGTTGGAGACCGCTTTTCGCGTATTTACGTATGCCCTCTATTACTCGAATTTATGTTGTGACCTCGTGCTCGTTGGTGTTGTTTAAATATCTAAGATTTTAGCTCGAAAATTAGGCCCGTACAGTATGCGTTAATTCCCTATCAGTAAATATTAACTTGGAAACTAGTAAAATTTCTATGGGTCTGCTCCACAGGAGGTCCTGCCCCGCTGTTTAAGATTTTCTGGGAACAATGGAAGTCTGGGACCGTAGGAAATTAGCACCTTTAGGTCTGATTTCGTGTGTTTGTTCACACTTTGTGAAAGTCCGATTTTGGGAAACTTTTAATTGGTTTCGATGAGGCAATAGGGGGGGCATTCAATGTAATTAAGTTTATCAGGCAAATGGGGCAGCAATTAGTTTAGAGTAGGCCAGTGGTTTAGTCAATGTAAAGTCAGGTAAGTAATTAAAGTCAAGTTATGGGGACAGATAGTTCAGAATTAGTAAGTAAGCATTAAGAACCACCAGCATCAGCAGTTGGGAAGCCGCAGAAATAGCTCCAAGAGCAGTAGCCAGTGCATTGTGAGACCGGCTATTAGGGCCGTCGACAGCACGACCAAATGCCAGGAGCCGTCGGTCTCCACCACAGGGGTTGGCAAGGGCTGTGGAGCGGCAGCCACGGGCGTCACCGCGGCGACCGGCGGCGGAGCGTGCGCTCGGGCTGACAACGGCGGTGGTACCGGATGCCAACCGGCCCCGGACGCTGGTTCGCTGGCGGCCCGGCGGTCGCATGGCCCGGGAGCCGCGGCGCCTATGTCACCAGATGGCGCAGCCGGCCCAGAATCAGAGGGGGCGTCCGGCTCTGAATGGCTGTCTTCGGGCGCTTCGTAGTCGGACTCCTCTTCAAGGATGGGCTCGGCTACTAGCGGCCGGAATCCTGAAAATGAGATTTAAGGGATGAAATAGAAGTAGGGAACTAGCCGGGTATTAGGATGTAGATAGATGGGGATTTTAACTTTATGGCGTGTGGTAGTGGCCTTCCTGGGGGTTTCTTCCTTTCTTCATTCCCTCTCCTTCCCTTGAGCTCTAGGTGATCAAGTAGTGGTAGCCTTCTTCCCCGCCTTCTTTTAATGATACACCTCTAAGGATGGCAGTTTTTCGTCTTCCTCTCCTCTGGTAGAAGGGCAAATAGTGGCAGTTTCCCCGGGCAATCCACTCTAATTGGTGACGGGTTCCCTCTTTCTCTTCCCTGTTAATGTACAATTGGTGGCAGTTTTCCCTAGCAACCTCTCTCAAAATGGTGGCTGATCCTCCTTTTCTTTTCTTTGGTAATGCGCCAAGATGGTGGTAGGTTCCCCTTTCTCTTTTATAATAGTACATCAAACTGGTGGCAGTCAAATTAATGATTAATTCCTCTTTCGAATTCTTTCGGCTGTTAAGTTTATGAGGGTCTCGGAGGCATGGATGAGAACTGCGTGCGCGTGGCGTTGAAGGAAGAAATCGAAGGGAGTTGGGCCGCATCATCATTTATCCTCCGGAGTCTAATCTCCCAAATCCCTCTTCTATTCATATTAACCAAATTAATTTGTGTGCCTGATCTGAATGTGTGCATGTGAGGTGGGAGTGCGATCTCTGTCGGCTGGAGTACGGATCTGCCGCGGGCGCGACCGGAGGTGGTCTCGGGTCTGCCCCTTCTCACAGGTGAGGAAACAGGAAGCGGCGGAACCAGCCAATCAGAGCGCACGGAGACTAGAGCGAGCGGTCCCAAGCCAACGGCGACCCCGGCCGCAGCAGGTGTGCCTCCCAATGTGCTCAACCAATGGGAAGCCAGCCCCGGCACTATAAGAAGACCCACGCCTGCCAGAGCTGGAAATCATCAATCAGAGAAATCATTCTGTCCTTCAATCGCTGAAGCATTCTATGAACTATCCAGCTTGACATGGACACGAAGCCTACCATCAATCGAATTCAGCTATGCTCCAGCTTACCGTCTGAGCGTCCTGCCAGCCCAGTTAGCCGAAAGCGGCCCCGTGACGCCATCCAAGAGGCGGAGGACGGCCCCGAGCCGCCAGCGGCGGCCTCCGCCAGGGTCGAAGAAGGTGACGAGACAATCGACCCGGCCAATGCTGGGGGCGACACCGCGGACATTTCGGACTGGCGGCCGAATTCGGCGAGGCGGCCCGCCGCCTGCGTGATGTTCTGCCCAACAGCCGCCGAAGTGTGGACATCGCCCTGCAAAGAGAAGAAGTCGATTGGGGTCAGGTGGCTGGCGAACCTTCGGCGACAGCTATGGATCTGGTGCACTGGGTCGGGCCTGAGTCCTATCATGGCCCACTCCAGGCCGAGGACAGGCATGCGACTCTAGAGCGCCAACTTCGCGACAACCTGGACCGGCCCTGTCTGCTCATCCTGTCAAAAGCGGCCCTGCTGGGATTGGTTGACAATACGCTGTTAATGTACATCGAGGCAGCGGCCCAGAGCGCCTACAAATACGCCCTCGGCGACCTAGTCCGGCAGGCCGCCAAGTTCCTCCGCAAGGTTGTGGATGAGGAACCATCACACCTGACAGCCCGGCCGCCGTCCTGTGCCCCCATCACAGCAATCTTCAGCACCTGCGATCGGCCGGTCTACAAGAAGGTGATCATCAGCTGCGCAGCCTCCTCTCAGATGACTAGACAACTGACACCAACCCAGAGAGCCCGGCTATTGATTGGCCTGGCCAGCTTGGCCAGCCGCTGGGGCATGCTTCCTGCGGACCTGCCAGGGCTGCTCTGGGGCTTCCTGAGCGAGGGCGCCGAATGGGAAGAGGCTCTCGTCATCCACGACGGCATTCTTGCGGCCTCCGCGCCGGCCTCTGCGCCCCTCCTCTATGCGCCGTTTGCCACAGTGGCCTGGGCCGCCACTCTCTCGCAACGGTTCAATCGCCGCTGTGGGTGGGTGTTGGCGGCCCTGGGCGACGTTGAGCCCGGCTACGCGGGCCTGGCCGAGGTGCCCCGTGGCACTTTGCAGCATTTTGCAATCGCGCAGCCGCCCCTGTCTGCACCAACTCTGACACGGCTGCAACAAGTACGGAATGCGGCCTTCGTCGTCCAATGCCAAGCCCTGGGCATCCCGACTCTGCCGCAGTTGAGGGGCGTGCTGCGCAACGACATCTTGCCTAGCCGATGGCACCGAGTGGTGCTCACGGCCGCGGCAGCCCAACGTTATGTGGAAGCATGGGCAAGTGCCATGGCTCAGGTGGCGGCATATGGCCCGTACCAGCTAAATCAAGAGGCCCATTTCGAGTAAGGATGCTGACTGCCTGCTGAGCGACGTCCGCCGGCCGGTCCGACCCGCCTTTCCGCCCCCTTGCGTTGTGTGTTTGTCGTGTGTGTGTGTGTGAAATTATCCTATTAATATTCGGTTCTTCCATAATATTCATTTTTAAACTTTAATAACCAATATACGAGTCATTGTTGTGTCATTATTCTAAAAATTCCTAAAAATGGCTCTGTGTTGGCTGCTCACTACTTTTACCGTAAGAAAGGCCATATATTATTACTGCAATTGGCTCAGTTTAAAACGAAAGGCATGGCGAGTGGGTAGATTTCGTTTAACGTATAGGCGAAAGGAAATCAGGTTGGTGATGGGACTTACCGAGTAGTTGTATAGTTTGGAAAATCGCGCTGAGTGCCTTGGTTGGAAACTGCGACTCCGTGTAGGTTGCAGGCAGCCGGCTCCCGTTATCAGTGGCGCCTTTTATACAGTGGCCAGCGCACGGCGCGGCGCCTCCCAGCCTACAACCGATCGCCCCGAAGCCCTCTGACTGGCTGAAGCGGGGTCCGAGCCTTCAAGGACGCTAGGCCTCCGTGCGGTTGAACTCCCGGCGAAATTAGCTTATTAATTTACTGCGCTGCATTAGTATTTTTCCCCTGTGTAATCGTCATTCTCCCCGAGGCTCTGCCCTTGGCTGTGTGCTAGCAACCCTTCCCCCTTCTTTTTCCCCACTTCCCTCACCCTTCCCCGTTTCCTCTCTTTCCCAGCTGCGCTTCTATCCAATTATGATAATTTATTGTTGACAATTCGCTATTTTTCTCCCTACTATTGCGCTGTCTGTGTTTCCCCCCTCCCACTTTAGCCACAGCAACAGTTGAAATTTTTGAAATTCTGTATTGCACTCCAACCTATGTATCTCGTTTTGTGAATTTATTGCTATCCCCTCTATTTTATCGCCTTTTTCCATTCCCGCTCGCGGTTTGTTAATTCTGTGATTTCACGTTCGGTTGAGATCCCGCTCCCGTCTGTGTGGTTCCATGTTGGGCAGTGATGATGACGGAACCAGTTCCGTCACAAAAGGCAGTGGGGGTGTGATGTAACCACGCTCTGGTCGCGGGATAGGGCATGGGAACTTTTTCGAAAGTGCCTCCTATCCCGTGCACCCTCTGCACAGAGCTGTCGAGACTCGGCCAGGTCTCCGACCGGGCCTGGAGACTCCCGCTCTGCTGCACCCTCCTGCTGCCTTGGTCCCGTCTCTCCTGCCGCCACACCTGCCTTTCCGGAGCCCCTACCCCTTTCTGTACCTCCCCCTCTACCCTATCTCTTCTGTTCCCGCCCTATTCTTCCTGTACTTTCTCTACCTCCTCCTTTTTTTGTCTCCCTCTGCACTCTTTTCCTGCGCTGTCCCCTCTTTCCCTGTGTCTACTTACAGTACTTTGTGTGCTCACCGTCTCCCCATCCCCTCTCAAACTCCCAAACGGTGACGCAAGTCGTGTGACCCCTTCTCCCCTCGGTGACTCATCGATGACTCATCCCCCTCTCTTGCGCAACCTTTTCTCACGCTATTGTTCTCCTTCCCAAATTTCTCATGTGACACCCACCCCACCTCCGCTTCTATTGTTCTCGTTTTTGCTTCTTTTGTTCTCTCGACCCCACCAATTATCACATTTTCTCCGATTTTCTCTTTCTTTTGTTCTCGTTTTCGCACCTAATTATCACCTTTTCTCCAATGTTTACTTTTCCATTGTTCTCAGTTTTCCCCAATTATCCCCGATTTCCAATTCCTTTGTTCTCGACCCCAGCCCTATTGTTCTCAATGTTTGCTTGCGCAACACTTTCGCGACCACCCGCTGCGCCAATTATCCCCCCACCCCACCTCCGGATTGCGCAATTTCCCGATTTCTCATGTTGCTATGCCGGTCTCATGCTTCTCATCATGACTCATTCTGACGTCATTCTGCCGGCAGCCAATCAGAGAGAGGGAGCCATGGTAACGACCTTGAGGAGGCGGCTGTGAGGTCTATAAAAGGAAGCGATTTCGGCATGAGAATACTCAACTGAGTTTATCTCTGTTCCTCTCCTCGTCCTTCTTTGGACTTGCTGTCAGATTGAGTTCTGACCCATTCGTCTATAAGACGAATCCCTGCCGGCCGCGGTCTGTTACCGCCAAGTTATCCTTAGCTCCCCAAGTGAGCTCGCCTATCGGCCAGCGGTCTGATACCGCCCGCATCATCAGCATCGCCTGATCTACATCAGCGCCTCGTCGCTCCAGCGCATCGCCGCTTCACCGTCTGCCTGACTGCAGCCTACAGCCGCCCTCGGTCACTCCGCCTCTCTCTCTCTCTGTGCAGCTGCCGGTAAGTTCCTGCTACTAATTTGTGCTCTAATTGCCTTTGCTTATCCGGGGTTTGCCTATTTTCCATTGTCTGATTAGAGAGCTGAGCCAATTGTGATACCGTATCTTTTGCTGTATTTTACTCAATAGTGAAGCCGCCTAATTGCCTGCTTATTTGCCTAAGGGCCTAATTATTAACTATTAACTAACTTCATCATTATTCAATCTTTCACCATCATTTCACTCATGGCTTGCTAAGCCTTTCTCCCGGGGTGGCAAAGCATAAGGAAGTTTGGGTAAGCTAATGGCCTCTCCCCGTGCAAAGCCCGCCTGTGAGTGCGTGCTGCGGGCCGCGTGTGCGTGCAGTAGAGGGATTAGCGAGTCTTGGCACAGAATGGCAGTAGGAAGGTTGCAACCCCATGCTAACGCGTCCCTTCGCCCTGAGCAATCTAAACTGTAGACAGTACATGTTCGCCTCATACTACTCTTAGTAATCAAAGTCGCAAGTCAGCCTCGCTCACAGCCACAAAGGATCCCCTGCTGAGAAATCCTCCAGGATTGAGCCCAGAGTTCCCGATCATGCCCCAAGCAGAGTCCCTGTACTCGGCTGCATGCGTCTCCCCTGTTAGCCTAAATCCCCTGGTAACCAATCCAGGCGGGGCTCTAGCCTCGAGAGGTCTGGTAGAAAGATCCAGGTGCGCCAGGTCACATAGAGTGGTGGCAGCCACTCGGTCATACTATGACCGAGTGACCAACTATTGCACCTTGGCTACAGGTGGGGTCCATGTGGGTCCTTGGCCCTCTGGTCACGAAGCGCTACCAAAGCTACTAATCATGTGGGCGGGACAGTCTGGTGCTGGAGGTCCGTCAGGTCATTGCCCGGTCATAGGCAGCCTACGGTCATTGCCCCCTCTAGTCATGCGTTCGTCTCTCTACGGAGCGGACGGGCGACAAGGGCGGTTACATCAGATGTGTTTGTTGATACATTATACCAGCAGGACTGGACTACATTAATACTTGTGCAACGTGCGAGAATATTAGCTAGATCTTCATGTATGAGCGTACATATATTAAATGTATCTGTAGTTGCACCACCGTAGCTTTAACTAGATCATGATCGAATTTCGATCACTACTGCTGCAATTGGCGTCCTCTTTCTATCATGTTCTTAGCTACGTTTTAATTATCACGAGGAATAAGTTAGAGAAATTTCTGTCATTTCTGACTCCCTAATGCATTCTACTCCCTCACCTGTCAGATAGATTAGCAATGCATTCTACTCCTCACCTGTCAGATAGATTAGCAATGCATTCTACTCCCTCACCTGTCAGATAGATTAGCAATGCATTCTACTCCCTCACCTGTCAGATAGATTAGCAATGCATTCTACTCCCTCACCTGTCAGATAGATTAGCAATGCATTCTACTCCCTCACCTGTCAGATAGATTAGCAATGCATTCTATCCGCGGCCGAAAAGTTGTGAAATCGATACTTTTATTCCTTTATCTGATATAAGCCATTTCTTAGAATATTTATTGATCGACCTATTAGAGTTCTGCTGAATATCCCGAACCGCCCATGTAATGCATGCGAACGCCCATGGATAGCTCTTGTTCCAAGTTCAATTAAAATATATTTCTGAAAGCACATTGCAGAAACGACAGCTTGTTGTTAGAAACAACTGCGTCAGTGAGTCTTACTGCTGCGAGAATTTGACGCTGTCGCTAGGTACAAAAAATGTAGCTGCGTGGATGTGAACTTAAGCAGCACATTCAGTTCTGAAAATGGATGAACAGAACTGTGGTAGCGCGTCTGATGAAAAGCAAAATTAAGAACGTGAGCGCTATCATTTTTTGCTATGCGACATGTTTCGCGCTCGCGTCAGGCATATCGTCAGGCTCTTAAAATTTAGTTACGATTTATTTGTTTATTTATTTATTTTTAACAATTTAGACAAAACGCGTTGATAAAAGTCAGAAAATGTATATAAATTAACAGTAGATTGCCACAGTCCGAATAAACAGAAATCTTGCTCCGGTATACGTACGAGGCTCGTATAATAGCATATTTCTATGCAATATTTTTT
>NIVC01004267.1:0-52350 GCA_002269645.1 Macrostomum lignano | reverse complement strand
AATTATGCTTACGGAATCCGGTCCTTTCTGGGTGAAATCGCTGTGCAGTTTTTATTGGAGCAGCCAACAAAATTCTTTTGCTGCACTCGCTTTCTCCGATTTTTTACTTAACAACTGGATACGCTCTGGTTTCGAGCGCTCACAATGCAGTGGTGGAGGGTGGGTAGAATCGTTTTTGCTAGCAAATCCTAAGAGAACAGGGAAGCAAATCGGCAGAGAGCGACGGGGTCCTGGGAGTGCACTCTGTGCTAAGAGTTGTCCTGGCCGCGGGGGGGGAGGCGTTGAAGGACTGCCAGACTGAGAATAAACCGAAATCGCATCGGCTCTTAATCGGAAGGTTCGGTCAACTGGCCAGATTAGGGGAAGAGGCTTGGGGGTTGAACTCTGCGCACACTCAGCGCCCCTTGGCAACTCGCCTCCTTTCCTGGCTGGGCAGGGCCGTAAAAGTCTGCTGTTGGCGGTGAGAGAATATTTCAGTCTCAAAATCATTCCCCCAGCAACTTGCACTCACTGCTGAGTTATTATTGACTTAAATTCAAAAGGCTTCCCCGCACCTTTCATATCGAGCACAGTGGTCAGCGTTGTGCCAGGCATTTCTGAAATCAGACTGCTAGCTGCATGCAAATTCATTGGCAATAGTGTTACTTGCAGCTAAGACAACTCAATAATATATTTTCTGGGTGCTAGTAATGGTGTAGTAAACTTAGAAGCTAACTAGCATTTAGTTATTCAAAAAAAACCTAAAATATCTTCGGAAACATGGAAAAATATATTTACTTTTGAGCAATTTACTAGACAAACCTTGTATTAAATTTGCTTTATTATAGTACGTTAGTTGGTCTACTGAAATGTCCTTAGTCAGCAATAAATAAAAAATCTTTCATGTTATTGGGACGTAAGCTAAACAGTTTGTCCCCGCATTAACGTCAGCACTACGGAAGCACGCACATTGATTGTGCTGGAGTTCTATTTATAAAAGATCAGCTCTGTAAGGTTTCTGTGGGAAATGTTTTATTACCGAGTGGAACCCCGAACGCGTGCTGGGATTAACACACTTCCCATATGGTGTCAGATTTAGGTGTCAGTAAAATGTGCCAATGTTGAGATTAAGATTAGCAGTGCTATACCGCGGAATCGATAAGTGCAAAAACAGATTTATAAAAGGCGCCAAGAGTAAATTAGGGGGTTAGAGTGAAAGGTACACGATCAGACAACTCTTTGTCAGGAAAACTCTTTATCAAACGTGCCCAGCTAGTCTTTAGTACAATAATTTATTCTGCTTTACAACAAGACCAAAATTGTCAAAATCGATTATGTGATTCCGAAATTATGGAAAATTCTGTCTAGGTTTTTTGTTTATCTTGACAAGTTGTTCTTTTCGAAATTGTACCCCATTTTTAGGACTGTCTTTTTAAAGTATGTCTCCAGTGTTCCTGAGGGGTATATATCACCCGATGTGTTTTCTCTGTGAGATAGTTTTTACAACAGAACAAAAAGCAAAAGGGGATGTCAACTTAAGCACCAGAATGGAGCCTGAAGTTCAGCTCCGGACCAAACAAACTGCAATCGATAACTTGTCGGCCCAGACGACTAGAATCGCCGAGACATCCCATCCGGGTCCCTTCCTTGGGGTCCCAGAGGATAAAGGGGATAAAATGGGGATCTCATGTCAATTTAAGGCTCTGGAATGGAGCCCGAAGTTCAGCTCCGGACCAAACAGACTGCAATCGATAACTTGTCGGACCAGACGACTAGAATCGCCGAGACATCCCATCCCAGGCCCTGACTGAAACATTAAAAACGATCTTATTTGTTCAATAAATCGTCATCTATGAAGGCGCTTCCTAGCTTTAGAATTCAGTAGCATTAAAGAGTGACTTTTCGCATTGTCCCAATATTACTTGATTGTTCCTACTAACTTACCATCCAAGCCAAATGTGTTTTTTTGTCATCTGGACAGTTTGTTCAACTTCAAAGCAGAAAGATTTGTATGATGTTAATAGCTTTAAGCAGGTAAATAGTTATCTTCTTTGGATCCCTATTATTTTATTAGTATATTTTTATGCAGTGTAACGAAGAATTTTATTTAAAAAATCTTTAATAAGAACTTTAAAAGTGTCAGCCTGCGGAAGAATTCCGCTCAGATGAAAAATCAGGCACAGAAGGTGTCGTAGAAATCGTCCGCTTATTGAAATAGAGCAGATCAAATATCTGTTCGAACAGTTCGCACACTGTCATCAACGACATGCCCAACTAGATTCCCATGATGCCGCCAATATCCGACAGAAAATATGATAGTCCGTAGTCCCTCGAGAACGACGCACCAAAACAAAGCGTACAAGCTGGTTTCAGGTGAACTTTCAGCAGGTTTTTGCTCACATAGGAGGTTACAGTTGATTTATTTTCAGCAAACAAAAAATCTATTACAGGCGCCACTTGACCCTTTGTCCGAGCTTGCACTTTAACAGCTGGAATGACGTCATTGATGAAGGAAGTCATCGAGCTCTCGGTGGGCCAATCAACGCTGGAGACACACGCTGTGTAGTCGAGGGTTTTACAAGGTCACTTCGAATTGCAGTGATCAGTTAGTGTTTTATATATTGAAGACATTTTTCACATTGTACTTTTACTATCAAATATCCAATCCAATCTATGATGGAAGTATTCAATATAAAGTTCTTGCCTCTCAGCGGCCACGGAAATGGACTCAGTTGTCCCGAGAAGTTGAATAGCTTCAGAAACTCACAGTGATACTCGTAGTAGTAACAATATGAATAACTCTACGTATAATTGTATGGATTATGATCATACGGGTTCAAAAACTGCACTTCTGGGAGTTCACTCAGACAGTCAAACTAGCCTGGTTGGTAACTTTGCCGCGCATTCGAATCTCAACGGCGTGGTGCTGTCCAGTGTAAAGCGAGAATGACGTCACAAAATGAGTTGGGTACTTACCGGGTGGCGTCAGATAGACTCAAACACCCTGTTGCCAAGCCTTTCATGAAAAGGGCCAACGTACTCAGGTAGATCAATAGCCACATGATTCGGACATAGACTGGCTTGTCGCTAACGACTCTTGGCATAACGTGCGTAGTGGTCGATAAGCTGCTGCATGACGTCTGTATTTGTTTTCGCAAGGACCAGTTGCATTGGATTTGCAGGGAGCATTTTCTTTCAACGGATTCTTTTTTATCTGCTTTGTTGTCACGGCAAGCAATGGCCCAGAGCATACACTATCTAATTTGGCTGTCATCAAAGTGCTCATCTCTAATTTTCGGATAATTAATGGAGAGACTAGAGAACTGTGTAAACACGAAACGGCTATGTATTGCAATATAGTCCATTAATCAACATAACTATACCTGCAACGCCAATTTACGATATTTGCTTTATGAATTCATCCGGGAATTTTTCTACCCAGGTCGTTTTCATAATTCACATACAAAGGTCAGCCACCCAATGGCCGAAATCCCATAACCCATTAACTTCACTCAGCCATTGTACTCAATCTAGTTCCTAAACGTACCTAGAATCTTCAATTATCCGACATGGATCATTAGAAACTAGTTACTCCTTTGATTCAATTACACTAAACCCCGCACTTTTTTCACCTATCGGTCTCAATACCCGATTCGTGGCCAGTTATCTCCACTAGGCTGCACGAATTAAACGATGCCGCTGCCCGTAACGCCGAGACAAGCTGAATGCATTGCAGAATGAGCCTCCGATGCAAGCAAACGAAGCCACCGCTAACTTCTGAATCTCCCCTGCATATGCTGACTTGGGTTGAACCGTCGTTTGCAGTGAGCTCGAATGGCGTCGTGTTCTCTTTTTGGTTGGTAAAATTCGCGACGTTGTTTATAGTTATAAGATATTAACTGCTTCTCCTGCTACATTTAGATGGCATGAGTTTAACAGAAACCTAAAGTTCTGTTCTGTTCTGTTCCTAAAATTCTTAACAGAAACCTAGAACTAAACAAAGAAAATATTTTTGAATCTAATTTGCGGGTACTGGTACATGTTTTTGTTATGAGGCCATCGAACAAGGACTGTTTAAAAAAATCAAGTTAAGTAGTCTATTTTCAATAGTATCCATCAGATTCCGCTAGATATTAAACACCAGAATCATTAAAGAAGTCGTAAGGCTAGAAATAAACTCTCAAGACTGAGCATTTTAAAGGCCGTCTAGGTACTGTCTGTGATGGAATTTGCATTGAATCGACGTTTCTTTGGTAACGTCTTCTGACAAAGACGTTGCGCCTCTATGAAATCTACAGATAAATAGAAGCTAAATAAAGGAACAGCTGCCTGAGACTATGCTTGGACGGCCTTACGCAATCTTGAGCAATCGATATAACGTTAGATTATCTGAAGACGAATGTTTAGCTCTTCGTTATCGACAGAAAAAAGGAGTATATTTCAAAAGAAATTGCCATGGGTCGATACAACTTGAAATGATAAAATGTTAATATTAATCGTGATACTGTGAAAATTAGATGTTAAAAAGATCGAGTCCAGCAGATTTTTGCTTCCTTACAGAAAAATTGCAGAGACATGAGAATAAAATCAAATAGCTGTTTCGACAAAGAGAATTAAAATGAAAAAATACCATCCAAATTTTCTGCAACAACAAAAGAAAACATCAGATTTCTTCTTCTTAAGTACTGCTATGGAAAACATTAAAAATAATATTTGATAACCAATCAATCACTGTCAATGAAGATGACCGTGCTGTGTGTGGCCTGTTAAAAAAGCTTGCTACACTGACTGATCAAAGGTGTTGGCTATAGACGTGAGCGTATTACAAAGTAACTCAGATATGGTAAAATAAGGCTTAGAAAATAAAAGACCAACAGTTTTTGATTGGTGATTCAGTTTCCAGTATCAAGTACCCGTCGCCTTAACTTCCGCTGACAGATCGTCATTGTTTTGCAGACTGGTCACCCGACTTTTCCGTCCGAAAGCGACATCGTGCACAAGTTCCAGCAGCTCGCACAGGGTCAGCAGGGACATGCCCAGATACACGCCCATTATGCCGCCAACGTCCGAGATGAAGTCGGAAAGCCTGTAATCTTTGGAGAATGTCACTCTGTCGCAGAATACGCGCTCCGGTTTAAAGTGCACTTTCAACAGATTACTGCCAACGTAGGAGGCAAAGTCGCTTGTTGAATAGTTGTTCAATAGGTAGTCGAGAGCCGGGACGCTCTGATTTTTAGCTTGAGCATTTAGCTGAGCCAGCTTCACCGAAGTTTGAAGAAACGATTCAGCCGAGCTTTGTGTAGGCCAATCGGCACTGGAGATGCTGATGCTGTAGTCCATCAGGCTGCATGGACGCTTTGTCTTGCAAAATTTTTGTGCTTCCACCTCAATCCTATTAACCCGCTGTACTATCGAAGCATTTGATTCAAGTCTCATCAGGTCAGCAATTGATACAACGGAAAAGTTATAAGCGAAGGGCTTTCCTCTCAACGGCCATGGCAGAGGTGACTGCAAACCAGACGAGTTTATTATCGACTGGTACTGCCTATGGTACTCATAGTAGTAGCAATACGAATAGCTGTACGAATAATTGCTGGGCGTTTGATCTTAAAAATTCACAAACTGAACATCTGCAGATTCGCTCAGACAGTCGTCAAACTGGCCTTCTTTGTACACGTGCTGCGTCATCCCAATTAAAACGGTGTGATACTTGGCTGCATCCAAAGAGAATGACTTCACAAAGTCTGAGGGAATTTCTCCTGGCTGGGTGAGGAACACTCGAGCACCAGACCGCCTGTCCGTGCTGATCAAACTGAGCTCCGACAATGGCCAGTCAGACAGGGGAATCGGGGCACCAAAGATGAACACGCCAGAGTCGATTCTGACTGCTGGGAAACCCGTGTCAACAAACAGAGTGAGAATTAGTCCTGAGTTGGAGCCACCTCGTGAGATTTTTTTCTGCAAGTCACTGCTCAGTTTCCACTTTTGGCAGCGAAGAAAGTTTGGGTCGTAGTAGGCTTGTGGCTGCAGGGCTTCATATCCAGGTAAACCAGAATCATGTTTGTAGATGGCGTAGCTTTCAATGACTGTTTGCTCGGCTCTGTGACCAAGCTTGTCTGCCAGGAAAGTATACGGAGCAGACTGCGGCAGCAACCCTGAGAGATTTTTTATATAGCTTCTTGCTGTGAGATCGTCCTTTCCCATAGCCATGTAATCTGCATAAAGGTGATAGAGTCCTGATGAAAGCGCTGAGTTGACCATTTTATTGTCAATCTGGCTGGAGTAACTTGACGATATTGGGTTCTCGAGGCAGACGTAAAGATCTGGAAATTGAAACTCTACCTGGTTAGCCTCCAAAGTCGATGTGACCTGCTGAGCCTGCAGTTTGATAATAAAGTCGGAGAATCCTTTTAGAAAGAGGCCCAGCATAGCGAGGTAAAGCAGTAGCCAACCGACGCGTACATAAATCGGCTTTCCAGAGACGGTTCTGGGAAGTCCGTGAGCCGTTGTCGATTCCAACGCTGCTTTCAGTGTATGCATTACGAGCCTGCGGGTACGCTCTGTCACGCTCGTATTGCTGCTCCAAGCAGTCAGGGACTTGACAAGAAAACGTTTTTAAAACCTGCTTCGTGCGGTGGTGAGCCGGTTTTTACTGTTCTGCTCAAACCTTTCCAGCATTGGTTATTTTGGAGAAAGTAATCAATTGAAGGCTATTGGAAAAGTAAAACAAATAAAAAACCGGTTATGGCCATGGAAAGAAATCAACTGATTAAACATTGGGTGCCGTGTGCACATAAAAATCAAATGGCTTTCTACCTCTTTCACAGGCTCTGATTTGCATAAATAGTTTTTGTTTGCATGTAGCTACGTAATCGACAATTCAGGCTTACAATACAGGACAACCCCTCCGTCAATATACTGGAAAAAGTAAGCATAAGCTATGCGCAGATAAAATTTGAGTGGTTCCTGATATACGTATGCTATTTTTGTAGTAGATATTTCTAGATAAAGCTACGAGCTAAATTAACTCGTACTTTAGTAAATTCAGTAGAGAACGATTAAGAAACTTAGCTACCACAGAAATTAGTGTAAGTTTGATAAAAAGTAACTAATTTGTTCGGAGATGCGAGATGCTGCTAGATAATATTCGAAAAAGTCATTTTAAAATACGAATAATCGATATTTTCTAGCTTGGTTTTTTATCATTATTAGCATTTTTCGTCATTTTCCAGTGATGCTCCTAAATAACTCGAAAAGTCACCTAAGACCATGCACTTGTTGCTCTCGCAGGCAATGAAAATGACAATGAAAATACTCGCAGGTTCGGGCATCATTCATCTCAGCAACATACTAATTAAACTAAGCCATAATTACCCCAGCGAAATTCTCAGCAGACAATTTCTTCCCGTCTTTAACCTGCTGCAATCTGGTCGATTTCTCTGGGTTTTGTTGACTCTCTGCAGCTACAAGTGTACTGATTTTAGCTGTGGCTAGCTCTGTGTCGGAGAGATGCTCCATGTCAAAGCGCACCACCTGTGTAAACATCACAAAACCAAGATATCTTTAATACTAAGATACAAGATACAAATCAAAGAGCTCTAGCTAATGGGTTTATACTACTAATCGTTTTTCAAATTTTCCATGGAAACGCAATGCACAGTTTGAAATTGTCTATATACCCTAATGGATTAGGGAATTAGTGGACACTCTCACATTTGCTGCAATTAGCTGTGCGGAAGTGTCTGCATCAAGATCTTTTCACTTTGGCTACACCAATGTATGGCTTCGAGATTTTTCAAAAAATCTGCTTCTATCTGATTGCTATTCACTTAAGCATCTTTTTTCGCCAAAATTCTACCAATAATTCAGTTTTGTAGAGGGCACAAAAAACCCACTGCTCTGCATCTATCAACCTTTATCGCTTTAAATTATTGATAATTAGCTCGATAAGTTACCTTTTTGAGAAGTGAGGAGAGAATATTCGAGAGAATGTTGGAGAATGAAAAAGCAGCGTGATTTTAACGGTTTTTGGGCACAGAAAATCTATTCGTACAATTTGAAAACAAACAAACAAGATTGAACATAAACAAGAAGAAATAATAAACATCTAGAATCCTTTTTCCCAAACAAAAAGCTCTATGTATGAATATCAATAGAGCTATAAAAAAGCACTACATGTCAAACGATAAACATTTAATCTGTCTACTATCGCAATAATAATTTTCGTGCTGAACAATAAAACTTCCTATCTCCGTAGTGTGTTTTTCTTCAGAAAAAACCCGCCTCTTAAAATTTTCCACGATACGAGGTTTTCCGTCCTTCGACTTAAGTAGTCCTTGGTCTGTCTAGCTATCTATGGATTTCAAGCATACGGTGGTCTGAGCAAGGAGAATCAAGGACAGTTTCCATACTCTTGATAAAATCTCGGCCGTGCTGCTGCTATTGAAGTGAGAAGATGTTGAGCAAACGAGCAAAATCAACGAAAAAAGATTCAACAGTACTTGTCTTATACTCTTCACGTCTCCCAGCACATCACTCGATCTGTAATGCAGTACCTTTATTTCAGACGTCAGGTTATGGAAGCAAGTGTGACGACGTCGTTAGCATCTTAAATTTTTAGTTTCTATGTGAGTTTTTATTACTTAAATTTTTTGTAGTTGATAAATTTGCAGGTTCCCTAGCTATTAATTTAATGTAATTTATTTAGAAAAAATGTACTTGAAGTTTTATTTATTTAAGTCCAAGTTATTACTACTTTTTTTGATAGACATCTTAGGTTTAAATGAATCGGTTTCCCCCGCCAATTTAAATTGTTGCTCGCGCTCGTTTTTGTTCTCTCCGCTACTCGGCGTAACTTTGTCTCGTTCCCTGCGTGTCAACACTACTATAATAATTGAACTAGCTAACTAATAAACAAATCAATAAATAAATAATTAAATAATCGCTAACTACATCTCGAACTCGCTACGCCACACAAGCATACGGTTCGATGGGACCACTAATTGTAACAGTGAATTTATAATCTACGGGGCATGAATTGACTATTTGATGAGCTATTTCTTTTTTGTAAGCACGTACATTTCGCCTTTTGTACACACCTTATTTCCGTTTTGCTAATATTTTACAGACTTGATAGGCAACTTTGCCTTTTTTAGCAATTTTAATAAATTTTACTCGTGTATTTGCCCTCTTTAGTAGTGCGAACCGTATTTTATGCATAATTTTTCCACGTGATTTTACCAGAGACGCTTCTGTGTAGTCCGTGTGTCGTTGTCAATTTCAACGCCGCTAGTTATATTGGATTCATGGCGATAGCCTGTTTTATTTTTTTATTAGAGGCAGGGGGTTGTGTGCACCCTGGCGCACTTTAAGCGACATAGGCACACAACCGGCGAGAGGCATTACTGCCCATTCCGCCGACTCCCCTGAGCAGGCATACAAGCGCGCGGATACGTTACGCAGGCACACACTCACACAGGAGTGTACAGCGGCCCTAACTTTATATTATCGTTAGGCATGTACACTTTACTGTGCCTTGGGGGGGTTGGCTCTCAAGGCCGTTAATTGCACGAGCAGAGCCAAGCCGAGATTCCAATTCAGCCCCAAATTAATGTGACTGCACTTGGAATCGAGCCTGGGTCGCTGGCACACCAGAGCCTGCGCTAGACCGCTGGGCTACGGCCCCCTGGCGATAGCCTGTAGGTACGCTTGTATTGCTGCTCCAAGCAGTCGGGGACGAGACAAAAAAACTTTTGTAAAATCCTGATTGTAAAATAGCTACTATCTAAATATACTAAATCTTCCTATATACTAAAAATGAGTTGTCTGTATGTGGGTAGGTAGGTATGCGATAGATTTCAGAAAAATTGGCTCAACCGATTTTCTTCAAACTTGCACCATTCGATCAGAAATTTTCCTGGGACGGTACATGCATCTTGGCTAAGAAATTGCTGAATGTTAAAGGGATTAAATATTCGAAAAACATGCTTTTTTGCAAAGGTCAAGCAGCTCTTTCGACCTGAAATGCATTGTAAGAATGCTAGAGAAAAAACTGACTGACTGAATTCCAATTGTGATAAAGATTGCATCACAACAAGTTGAAAACAGTGCCGAAGAAATGCACACACGACTTGATTTAAATTGCGTAACCATATTGCTAACTTAAATTGAGACTGATACTGGCTGACTGAGAAATTGATTATGTCATAACTTTTTACTCCAATTGACTTGCTGTAAGAATTGAATTATAAGGGCCACAATTCATGTTCTCCAATTGAAAAGAGATAGCCTAGATACGAACAGACTGGACTGCTAACGTAGCGACCTGGGTTCGAATCTTAGTAGTGCAAAATAATTTTTTTATAAAACACCTTGAAAACACGAAACTGCTAAACATAAAAAAGCACAATGTCAAACATAAAAGAGGCACCATGTCAAACATTACATGGGCACCATGTAAAACATATACGTGACTCTATGTCAAACATTAAAGAGCCACCATGTAAAACATAAAAGAGTCACCATTTCGAACATTAAAGAGCCACCACGTCGAACATTAAAGTGCCACCATGTCAAACGTAAAAGAGCCACTATGTCGAACATTAAAGAGCTAGCATGTCAAACATTAAAGAGCCACCATGTCGAACATTAAAGAGCCACCATTTCGAACATAAAAGAGCCGCCATGTAAAACATTAAAGAGCCACATTGTCAAACATAAAAGAGCCACCATGTAAGACATTAAAGAGCCATCATGTGAAACATTTAAGAGCCACCATGTCAAACCTAAAAGCCACCATGTCGAACATAAACGAACCTTTATGTCGTACATTAAAGAGCCACCATGTTAAACATTAAAGAGCCACCATGTCAAACATAGAAGAGCCACAATGTCAAACATAGAAGAGCCACAATGTCAAACATTAAAGAGCCACCATGTCAAACATAGAAGAGCCACCATGTCAAACATAGAAGAGCCACAATGTCAAACATAGAAGAGCCACAATGTCAGATATTAAAAAGCCACCGTATCAAACATAGAAGAGTTACCATGTAGAACAAAAAAGAGCCACCATGTCGAACATAAAAGAGCCACCATGTCAAACATAAAAGAGCCAACATGTCAAACCTAAACGAGCCACCATGTCTAATATTTAGAGGCACCATGCAAAACATATAAGTGACTTTATGTCAAACATTAAAGAGCCACCATGTCAAGCATAAAAAAGCCACCATGTCAAACATTAAAGAGCCACCATGTCGAACATTAAAGAGCCACCATGTCAAGCATAAAAGAGCCACCATGTCAAACATTAAAGAGCCATGTCAAACACTAAAGAGCCAACATGTCAAACCTAAACGAGCCACCATGTCTAATATTTAGAGGCACCATGCAAAACATATAAGTGACTTTATGTCAAACATTAAAGAGCCACCATGTCAAGCATAAAAAAGCCACCATGTCAAACATTAAAGAGCCACCATGTCGAACATTAAAGAGCCACCATGTCAAGCATAAAAGAGCCACCATGTCAAACATTAAAGAGCCATGTCAAACACTAAAGAGCCAACATGTCGAACATAAAAGAGCCACCATGTCAAACATTAAAGAGCCACCATGTCAGACATTAAAGAGCCACTATGTCAAACATAAAAGAGCCACCATGTCAAACATTAAAGAGCCACCATATCGAACACTAAAGAGCCACCATGTCAAACATATGTGACTCCATGTCAAATATATACGTGACTCCATGTCACACATAAAAGAGCCACCATGTAAAACATATACATATGACTACATAACAAACATTAAACAGCCACCATGTCGAACATTAAAGAGCCACAATGTCAGACATTAAAGAGCCACTATGTCAAACATTAAAAGCCACCATGTCAAACATTAAAGACCCACCATGTCAAACATTAAAGAGCCACTATGTCAAACATAAAAGAGCCACCATGTAAAGCATATACGTGACTCCATGCCAAATATATACGTGATTCCATGTCAAACACATACGTGACTCCATGTGAAACACTAGAGAGCCACTATGTCAAACATAAAAGAGCCACCATGTAAAGCATATACGTGACTCCATGCCAAATTTATACGTGACTCCATGTCAAACACACACGTGACTCCATGTGAAACACTAGAGAGCCACCATGTCAAACATTTAAGAGCACCATGTTAAACATAACGGAGCCACCATGTCGAAAATTAAAGAGCCACCATTTCAAGCATAAAAGAGCCACTTTATCAAACATCTAAGAGCCACCATGTCAAATAATAAAGAGCCACAATGTCGAACATTAAAGAGCCACCATGTCAAAAATTAAAGAGCCACCGTATCAAACATAAAAGAGTTACCATGTAGAACAAAAAAGAGCCACCATTTCGAACAAAAAAGAGCCACCATGCCAAACATTAAAGAGCCACCATGTAAAACAAAAGAGCCACCATTTCGAACATTAAAGAGCCACCATGTTAAACATAAAAGAGCCACCATGTAGAATATTAAAGAGCCACTACGTTGAACATTAAAGAGCCACCATGTCGAACATTAAAGAGCCACCATGTCAAGCATAAAAGAGCCACCATGTCAAACATTAAAGAGCCATGTCAAACACTAAAGAGCCAACATGTCGAACATAAAAGAGCCACCATGTCAAACATTAAAGAGCCACCATGTCAGACATTAAAGAGCCACTATGTCAAACATAAAAGAGCCACCATGTCAAACATTAAAGAGCCACCATATCGAACACTAAAGAGCCACCATGTCAAACATATGTGACTCCATGTCAAATATATACGTGACTCCATGTCACACATAAAAGAGCCACCATGTAAAACATATACATATGACTACATAACAAACATTAAACAGCCACCATGTCGAACATTAAAGAGCCACAATGTCAGACATTAAAGAGCCACTATGTCAAACATTAAAAGCCACCATGTCAAACATTAAAGACCCACCATGTCAAACATTAAAGAGCCACTATGTCAAACATAAAAGAGCCACCATGTAAAGCATATACGTGACTCCATGCCAAATATATACGTGACTCCATGTCAAACACATACGTGACTCCATGTGAAACACTAGAGAGCCACTATGTCAAACATAAAAGAGCCACCATGTAAAGCATATACGTGACTCCATGCCAAATATATACGTGACTCCATGTCAAACACACACGTGACTCCATGTGAAACACTAGAGAGCCACCATGTCGAACATTAAAGAGCCACCATTTCAAGCATAAAAGAGCCACTATATCAAACATCTAAGAGCCACCATGTCAAATAATAAAGAGCCACAATGTCGAACATTAAAAAGCCACCATGTCAAAAATTAAAGAGCCATGTCAAACACTAAAGAGCCATTATGTCAAGGATAAAAGAGCCACCATGTCAAACATTAAAGAGCCACCATGTCGAACATTAAAGAGCCACCATGTCAAGGATAAAAGAGCCACCATGTCAAACATTAAAGAGCCACCATGTCGAACATTAAACAGCCACTATGTCAGGCATAAAAAAGCCACCATGTCAAACATTTAAGAGCCATGTCAAACACAAAAGAGCCACCATGTCAAACATTAAAGAGCCACCATGTCGAACATTAAAAGCCACCATGTCAAACATTAAAGAGCCACCATATCGAACACTAAAGAGCCACCATGTAACATATATGTGACTCCATGTCAAATATATACGTGACTCCATGTCACACATAAAAGAGCCACCATGTAAAACATATACATATGACTACATAACAAACAATTAACAGCCACCATGTCTAACATTAAGGAGCCATTATGTCAAACATAAAAGAGCCACCATGTCAAACATTAAAGAGCCACTATGTCAAACATTAAAGAGCCAGCATGTTGAACAGTAAAGAGCCACCATGTCGAACATTAAAGAGCCACCATGTCGAACGTTAAAGAGCCACCATGTCGAACGTTAAAGAGCCACCATGTCGAACGTTAAAGAGCCACCATGTCGAACATTAACGAGCCACGATATCAAACATAAAAGAGCTACCAAGTTAGACATAGAAGAGCCACCATGTGAAACATATATGTGACTCCATGTCAAACATTAAAGAGCCACCGTTTCTAACATTAAGGAGCCACCATGACAAACATAAAACTGGCACGATGTCAAACATTAAAGAGCTACCATGTAGAACATTAAAGAGTCACCATGCCAAACATTAAAAAGCCACCAATTCAAACATAAAATAGTCTCCATTTCAAACACAGGAGAGACATTTTCAAACGTAATAAGAAGCGTCATGCCAATCATAAAGGAGCCCCTAGAAAGCTAAAAGGAAATGTTGCACTATATACTTTTTGTCTGGTGGATGCTTGCTATTTAAGGATAGATACTTGCTATCTGGGGGTTCTTTCTATCTGGGATGCTTGCTATCTGAGGGATGCTTGCTATCTGGGGGTGCTTGCTATCTGGGAGTGCTTGCTATCTGGGGGTGCTTGCTATCTGGGGGTGCTTGCTATCTGGGGGTGCTTGCTATCTGGGGGTGCTTGCTATCTTGGGGTGCTTGCTACCTGGGGGTGCTTGCTATCTGGGAGGAGGGGGGGATGTTTGCTGTCTTGGGATGTTTTCTTTTTGCATTGCGCTTCATTTGAGCAGTTTTTCTGTTGTCTTTGTGAAGACTCTATTTGGCGGTTTTTTTTACTTGTAGAGAACAGAAGTTCTATCCAGATGTCCCCCATCGGGGGGCAAAGATTGCTAGTCAATTGCTAATCGGAAAACTAAAACTCTAAAGCCAAGTAAATAATTGACTGAATAAACAGAGGACATCTGTGTGCACCGATTGTTTAACCAGATTGTCTGACCATTTTCCAGTTTTTTCATTCCTGTATTCAATGTCCTGTGTATGCCCACTTTGCTAGAAATAAATCATAGCTAAATTAAATCAGGGACCAGTGACATTAATATACGGCTTAAGGGTTGACTTCCAACAGCTGTCTTGAGTGAAAGAATTATTAGATAAAGCTACGTAGCAACAAAAGAGATTCTGCTTTAAATTGAAGCAAAAATTTATTTTCAGTGTAAATAACGTAAATATTAATAATAGATAGTTTTTACATTATTCTCCGTAGTTGTTTTCAGTGCAGTTTTAATCATTGGTATAAAACTTTGATTCACATCATTTTTCGCCATCTGCTATAGTTCCTGCGTTGACCTATTCACCTCTTCTTTTCAGCAGATAATTTACTGATATATCGTAGATCAGTTCGAGAACTTCACACAGCGTCAACAAGGACATTCCCAGGTAAATTCCCATGATGCCACCAACATCAGAGATGAAACTCGATGCTCCGTAATCCCTCGAGAAGGTGATCTTGTCGCACTGAACTTTACTCGGTAGAAAGTGCACTTTAAGCAAGTTTCTGTTCGAGTAACTGACGACCCTGTCGGCGCTGCCGCTAAGCAGAAAGTCCAGCGCCGGCACACTGAGATTCTGGGCTTTGGCCCTGCTCCAAGACTGGAAGATGAAGCTTCTGATAAACGGATCGAGCGAGCTGAGCGAAGGCCAGTCAGTGCTGGAGATCCGAACGCTGTAGTCCTGGTCGCTGCACAGCCGTTTTGATTGACACGCCTTCACGGCATTCACGCGAGTCTGGTTGATCGCAGCATCGCAATATTCTCCAAGCGAACCATTCATGGCCAATACTGAGAAAAAGTTTGGCAAACCAGTGAGGTTGGTCACGTATTTGTAGCCTCTTAATGGCCACGGCATTGGGCTAATCTCTCCGGACAGTTGCAAGCAAGTCTGACACTGCTTGTGATACTGGTAGTAGAAGCAGTACGAGTAGCTGTAACTGTACTCATAGGGAGTCCGATCGTAAGGGTTCAAGAACTGAACTGGGGGCTCATTCTCCAAGCAATCGAACTGGCTAGATTTGTACTGATATTTGGTCATGCCGATCTCCACGGTGTGGTGCTTCCCGGGACTGAGCGAGAACGACGTCGTGAAGTCGGACGGGTACTGACCCGGAGGTGCGAGGAACACGCGAACACCCGAGCTCCTGTCTGGACCCACCGGGTCGCCAAGAGTCCAGTCCGAGGTCGGGATCGGGGTGCTCTGATCGAACACCTTCTGTTGAATTCTGTTAGAGGCGCTATAAATATCGGAGAAGTTTTGATCGATAAGAATTCGAGCAATTATGCCTGACGTCTTTCCCGCCTGCAAAATTTTTGCTTGCATCGAACTGTTGAGGGCCCATTTCAGGCAGCGAAGCCACTTCGGATGATAGAAGCTTTCAGGTCGAAGGTCCCGATACAAAGCCGTTCCATAGTTGCTGAGGTAGGTGATTTGGCTGGTGATAACCGACTGTTCTGCTCTGTGCGCCAGAGCGTCAATCAGCAAGCTGTAAGGCAGGGACTGTGGATACATGAAGCTGAACTCTGCTTCAGTTTGCCGAGCTTCTTCACCTGTTATACCCAGCATTGCGATGTAGTCCTGTATGGCTCTGCTTGTCGCATTCAGTCCTGCATTGATTGCATCAGCTGTGGCCGCATCGACCCTCGCGGAGTAGCTTCCAGAGATTGGACTCTCGAAGCACATGTACACGTCCGGGAAGACGAAGCTCTCAACTCCCACTTCCTGTGTGCTGGTTGGCTCGTTATGCTGCAGTTTAACCACAAACTCGCTGAATCCTGTGAGGAAAAGCGCCAGCATTGTGAAAAAGATGAGCAACCAGACGATTCGGATGTAAATTGGCTTGGCTGACACCGTTCTCGGGAGCGCATGCGCCGAAGTGTTCTCTAAAGCTGACTTTAGTGACTGCATTGTTACCTAGCAAAGTTATCAGGAAACGATTTCGTGTCTGTCTGCAACCTGCGCTGGTCTGCACAGCCCAGTTACTTATTCTTAGTTTGTGGGTTCACTGCAGCTGAGTTTGCTACTCTTAGCTGGCTTGCTTAGTTACGGAGAGCTGCTCCACTCCAGAGAGCGCACCACTTGTATAAACACCGCAAAGCCAAGAAAAATTATTGTTTGCAATGCTCTATACTAAATGGGTTAAAGAATAAACGTAGCAGTGAGAAATTCACAAACTGCGGAAGTGTTTAGTTAGGGACTTTTCACGTCGACCGTTCCAATTAGTGTCCTTTGTATTTTAGGCAATCTTCCATTCTGCATTCATCATTTGCAATTTCATGCCATGACCGAGAAATTAAAAGCCGCTATCGGAGTGCTTATGTAAAATTTTAATTGCACGAATGAATATGATTCAATACAATTAGCCAACTGGGCCGAAAGGAACAAAGCAAAGGCACATGTGTGACGGCGAGAAGCGTGTATAGTTTAAGCGAATTTCATTATGTCAAGTCAAGGTGTGTACGAGCGTAAAAGAAACGAGGAAAGCAAGCCAAAGAAAGCAAGCAACCCAAGAATTCAAGTCAAGTGCTTACGCAGCGGGCAAGAGCGACCCCGCTAAACCAACCCCGTCCCCTTACATCCACGAAGCACAAATACACCCCACCCAGCAAACGGGCAGAGGCAAAGGCTCTGGACTAGAATTCATTACAGAACCAGTATCAACCGGCATTGAAATCATGACCTGATGCTATAGACGGGGATGTTGTAGGTGCTGCAGGTCATCCATGCTAATGAACATTTCTTCAAGTTTTCTCTCACTGAATTTATATCGAATGGCATGTTTAAATTTATCCACTATGCTTCTCGGCGTGTCATCAGAAAATAAAACTGAGAACTAAATGAACCATAGATTACAATTTTTTAATTTTCTGCTTGTATGCATTTTCAAAGCTGGTTTTTAACGATTATGTAAGCGAATATACATTGTTTTCCTATTTTACTCTACATGTATTTTTATAAGAGTCAGGGGCTCTGTGCACCTTGACGGCACTCTAAGCGAAATTGTACTCAACAACATTAGGAAGTCGCCACATTTGAGAGTACACAGTAAATTCTAGCTCAGATTGACTTTTAAGTGACGCAACTGGGTGAGGAGGGATTGGGAAGAGCGAAAGGCGAAGATTGAATGGATTGCTGGTCAAAACACACGGCTCACTGGGGCAAAGGGTGGCGACTTTTCAATGTTGCTGAGTATATTTATCGTTGGGCATGTACACTTCACTGTGCTTTGGACCCAATTCAAGATTTCAATTTAGCCCCACTTTAATGTGACTGCACTTGGAACCGAGCCTGGGCCGCTGGCGCATCAGAGCGCCGTGCTAGAGCATTAGGCTACGGCCCCAATAGCAGTTTACAATGCATCTTATGTTTCAAGTCAAGAACTAATAAACGTTTTAAATACTAACGTCTTAATTTGACAATCTAGAGCTAAGTTCCTATACATGCACGTTTAATAATCAAGGTACTTCTTAGGTCCTCATGGTGTCCATACTGCCTGTTTCTGTCAGAAGCGCCATTGTCTTTGTACTGTTTCAAGGCGAAAACGGCTGACTGTTGTGAATCTTCTCAAAGCGACATCACCAAATCGTAGACTAGCTCAAGCAGTTCATACAGAGTCAACAGCGACATGCCCAGATAAATTCCCATTATTCCGCCAACATCTGAGACGAAGTTCAAAAAGCCATAGTGTCGGCTAAACGTGACTTGGCCCGCTTCCTTGCAAAATAAATTGCGCTGTCGATAAACGGACCAATCGAGCTTTTTGAGGGCCAATCGGTGCTGGAAATTTTCGCGCTGTACTCCAGGGTGCTGCAGGGTCTCCAGGAATTGCAGGTCTTCACAGCATTTGCTTGAACTTCTCTAGGCTTGCGATCTTCTAACCAGCTAGTATCTATTCTAGACTCAATCTATTTTAAAACGAGCAACGCATTTGTATTAGACACCTCTCGGCCGCTCTGCCTCACTCTCACAGTGATTCGCAGCTACTGGCTCCTTGCAGAAACAAAACAGTGAGTTTCACCCGCTTTATTTGCGTGGGAATACTGTCTTCGGGGATGTACGAGGTGTGGGATCTAGGGACGGACCGGCTCAGTGTCTTGACGCGATCTCACACGCTTAGTAGTTATTGAAGTCAGTCCGGCCAGCGGACTGAAGCGATCCCAGGCTCGCCCGCTGAAGGGAGCCTGCGACATTCTAGATGAGGCTATGTCACAACACTGGCACGTTCTAATAATTTAAATAATCTCATATCTGAGTGTGCTGACACAGCTGGGCAGATTCAAGTTAAATTTCTCGGACTTTTCCCATCTAAATACACTAGAACCAGCGGAAACTTTAACTTTGAATGGCTCCGAAATCACTCAGTACAGAGACTTGATTCCTTCTGCAGGTGACACCGACTTGTACGCTAATAATAATGATATAATATTTATAATGATATAATTATCCGGCCTGCTCGTGTTGCCAAGGAAACTGGCCACGGGAACAAGCCTTGCCCGGTTAGCAAGGTCAGGCAGGAGGCCAGAAACCCGATGCTACACCCGTAAAGCCGGCGTCTGCATCGCCAAATTCAAAGAGACCGTTGCTACCGTTGCGGCTCGACAAGCCATCGAGACAACGAGTGCCGTTTCAAAAACTCTACATGGCGTCACTGCCAGAAGGAGGGACACCTGGAAGCGGTGTGCCGCTCTAAGACCAAAGAGCTCGCGCCAGCCCAGGCCACTACTAAGAAGCCAGTGATGCACATCTGCAATCACGTCGTCGTAAATGCAGTCTCAGGCACCGACCCCGAGATGCCGAAAATTGAATTGCTGATTCGCATCCAAAATGAAGATCACGTCGTAGAAATCGACACTGCGACGAACGGCAACTTCATCACAAAGGTTTTCTGGAGGAAGCTAGTTAGTCTACGCTGAAAGAATAAACCAAGTGGCGCTAAGAGTCCACCAGCCAACATGACATGCCGGTCCTAGTAACCTTCGTCGGCGAAAAAACTCTTCTGGGTCGTCTGCTCAGCACGGCATCCAGGTGCCTGGCCTAAACCTGTTGGGTCAGACTGCAACAAAGCAGTTGTGGATCTCGGTCGGTCAACTGATGGGCGCCGCGAGTTTCGGCCAGCCGGTCAAGTCAACTCGCAGCGTGGACGATAATCGTCATCCACTGCCACTACCAGAGAAACTTCTAAAGAAGCAGGGCGGCAGTCACTGCTTCTCGAAAATCGACCTGGCAGATACCTACAACCAGGTCAAGCTTGAGTCCGTCAGTCAAAGGCAACTGGCCCTGAGCACTCATCGCGTTGTGCTACTTAAAAAAACTTGCCTTCGGCACGGAAGTCTGCAGTAGGTGAGTTCCAGTCGATCATTGAAATGATGGCTGGTGACTTTCCGGGAGTCGCCTTCTTCCTGGACGACTAACAAACCTTCATCGACTTTTGGCACATTGCAAACCTTCGTCGACTTTTTCAACGGGTCAGCGACAATGGACCCCGTTATCGAAAAAAACAAGTGCGAGATAGCGCTGCCCTGTGTTGAGTACCTCGGCTATACATTCTGTCGAAGGATGGCATTGCCAAGGCTCCTCCAAGGTTGACGTTGTCCGGGAGATGCCCACGCCAAAGAGAGAATGTGTCCAGCCTCCGATCATTCCTAGGCTCGGTGCAGCTCTACTCGAAGTTCCTACTGAGATTGTTACTACAAGCATGTCGACTATTGCGGAGCCGCTGTACCGCCTAGCGAGGAAGGACACTGGCTGGAACAGAGGTTTCGATAGGACCAAGAAAGAACTCTTATCGGAGAACGTGAATGGTTCACTACGATGCCAGTCTTCCCCTCGGGCTCTCCTGTGATGCATCAAATGTTGAGATCGGCGCAGTGCTGCTTCACCGCTACCCAAATGGGAGCGAGCTGAAGCCGATCGCCAACGCTTCGAATTCCCTGACGGACGCTCAGCGACGCTACCCACAAATCCAGAAGGAGTCCCTGGGAGCCTGAAGAATTTCTATTAGTACCATAACAACCGCAAGTTCATTCTAATTACGGACCGAAAGCCCCTGCGTTCGTTATTCGAGCCGAATAACGAACCAATATTCGAGCCGATTGGTCGTGCTGACGACACTTATCGATTTCTTAAATAAAATCTTGTAATTTATTTTGTTTTACTGAGTACATTAAAATAGCGCTTAAAATTATTAATTCATTTTAAGTGGGGTGGGGGTGGAGAAATATTTTGTAGTCGGTGGTTGGGCAAATTGAATTGCCGCCTGAGTTTATCAGTTCGCTCTCGAATTAATTGCCAGAAAATCGCGCAGTCGAAACTCGGCAAATTTCTTCTGGTTACTCCGTCTGCCGGGGTCCTCAATTCCGGGGGAGGGTAGTTGAAGTCGAAGTCGAGATGTCGTTGACAGGCACGGTCGTTCATATTGGGTCCTCAGCTCAGACACCGAGTTTTAATATACGTCGATTTAGGTTATTAAAGCTTATTATGAGTAGCGTAGTGAGCTACCACCATCGTAATTTACATATTATGGAACGTTTATTTCCCAGAGCTGGCTTAGAGTTGAGAATTCGGGTTGTTTTACGCCTCGCGGGCAAAGAACTTAGTAAAAGACTTGAGTAAACTTAAAGAACTAGAAAGGCAAAGAAATTAAAGAATACTATGGGCTTTATTGGTCAAAGAAAAGTTAATGTGCTTAAATGTTGGATAAATTTATTAATGTAAGTTGGCTAATTGAAACAAGCACAGTTTGAGTCCGGTTACCTAGATGGATTCGGGGGGGGGTGAGGAGAGGGGCTAAAAGTTAACAAAAATGCTCAAAAAGCAGACGATAAGAGTTCAAGTAAAACTAGTTATGCCAAATTCAGGGGGGGTATTCCGGATGTTCCAAGGCGGGTTCAGAGTGGGATCGAGAAAATGAGAAATATTTAAACGGCGAAAATCATGTTCTTGCAATGGGGCAGGCGATGGGCAAGCAAGTGGGCAAAAATATTCAGGGGATGGGCCACACCAAAAACACCGGATACGCAATGCAAAAATAATAACAAACCGGGCACAAAAGGGCCAGAAAAGAGAAAAATAAGCGCCAATGCGGGGATCTAAAAATGGGCCAACAGCGGGGAGAGTTGACGTAAAGGGCCATATGGTGGAAAGGTTGGAAATTGCATGCAAAAATTTATTGTTTTCAACAGTGGCAACCCGCGACTGCCACAAAGTTATAGGCCCTATGTTAAGCCATTTTAAGCTACTCGAACGCATCCCTATTGCTAGAAACTACACTCTAATTCAGAATCTATTTCCTCACCTTGTACTGCATGACATGACATGTCGGCTTTCTGAATTTCGGAAAATTATTCGAATTATAAGTATAGAAAATACGAAATAGAAAAGAAATCAAGGTCGTTATTGTGACGTTGTCAGTTGAGGTAGCCCCGACAAGGGCCGTTTTAGCGAAAGCAGTGCCAATCTATAATATTGTTAATTCAATGGTCTCGTACTCTAACGTCTGCTTAAAGTAATGCCCAAAGAATTTTAAACAACATTGTGTGCGTTTGTAAAGCCTATGTATAATGCGATCGATAATTTCTGTTTTCAAGTTGGTTTTTCTCGCCGGCCAATAGAAAAGCCGCGCATAAATTATGCTAGCCTGAAATTAAGCTCTCTGTTGTGAATGTGCATGCTCAATGCTATTATGTAACGTACGCGCATCGATGTACATCTAGCTTGTATCAGTTAGATAATATATATTGGCTAGCTCACTATTAGCTGAGAGCTACCTCTCCTCTCCTCTCCTTCGCCTTAAGTGAAATTGATTTCATTCATTTGGCCAGCGGCCACAACATTGGCATCGCAAGCAGGGACTTAGCGAAAAACCACCCCGCGCAAAATTCAACTCAACTCACGGCAGCCAAGGCCCACAAGCCAACTCTCGCTATCGCCTTGCAATTCTGCAAACTCAACACAGCAAAGTTAGAAATAAGCAGCTCTGACAACGCCACAGCGCCAGCGCAACGACTAAACCTCAGAGAACCGCCTCCATTTCTCGACAACCCAGGAACACCTGTGGTTTCATGGGAAACTTGGGCCGCTGAGTTCGACACCTACCTGCTAGCGTCAGGAGTCGACGGCTTGCAAGAAGCCATGAAGATCGCACTGCCTCCGGCGGGAAGGAGTGCGAGTCTACCGGACTCTCATCAAGTCTCCAGATGAAGCTCCAGCGACACTCGAAGCGGCATGCAAACTGCTCAATGAGCACTTTCAGCCCACCGTCAGCGTGTATGCCAAGCGCCATGACTTCCGGAAGTGCGTCCAGCGGGGCGGCGAAGGCGTGCACGCATTCGTGGCAAACTTGCGCTATGCCGCCAGAGACAGCGAGTTCCAGAGCCTTCACGACGACCTCATCTTGGACCAGCTGATCTTCGGCACTTCATCAGCAAAGGTGCGCGAACGCCTCCTGCTAGACCAAGAGCTCACCCTGGACGGAGCAATCCAGATTGCCGCCCAAGTGGAAAAAGCTGTCCAGAGTGAGAAGTCCTTGACCGGCAAGAATGCAGCTGACGACAGCGTCAGGAAGATCAACGCCAAGAGAGCTCCGATCGGCACCAGAGGCCAGGCAGCGCGACCACTGCAAGAGCCCTGCTGCTCGCACTGCGGTACGCCGGGCTATCGCATAGGCAGCGACCCGCGCTGCTCTGCCCGTGGCAAAGCGTGTAAGAAGTGCGGAAAGCTCAACCATTTCGCCAGCGTGTGCAAGAGCAGCACCACGGCACCGCACTCGGCTCAGAAGAAGGTTCAATGCGTCGACTTCGACAGCTTCGCTCAGCAAAGCATCTTCGCCGTCAGCACGGACAAGAAGGGCGAGTACAAGAGAGCCAGCGTCAGGATCAACGGGTTCAGCACTCCGCTGTTAGTGGACACAGCTGCCAAGGTCTCCATCATCAACATGCAGACCTGCCGGAAGATTTTCGGCCCCAAGGTCCCCCTGCGACCGTCTGGGAGACAGCTCGTGTCGTACAACGGCTCCAGCATCAGCGTCGCCGGCGAGATCGACGCCACGGTCGAGTTCGACTGCGTCCAGCTCCCATCGTTCAGCTTCCCCGTCGTCATGGACAGCGATGACCTGATGGGAATCGACCTGATGGACAAGCTGAACTGCAGAGTTCTCGGGCCTTCCGGACATCAGATTGCTACGGTCGAGTCCGAGGAGCCTCCGACTACGTCGATGCCCGAATGGATCCCAGCTAATTACCACGCCTTAGGCACCGGACTCGGTGAGATCAAAGGGTTCTGCCACCGTCCCGGAGTTGACCCAACTGTGCCTCCCGTAGCTTAGCGTCTGCGCCGACTGCCTCTAGCGCTGCGCCAGAAGTGCGACAGCGAGATTCAACGCTGGAAGGAAGAAGGCATCATCGAGCGAGTCGACGGCGATATCCCCGACTGGCAGTCCAACTTCATCTGTGACCGCAAGGCCGATGGGAAGCTGCGCCTTTGCGTTGATCTGCGAAGCGTCAACAAGGCGATCATCCCGGACTCGATGTCACTGCCTACCTTCGCTGACCTGGTGACCGAATTCAACAATTCGGTGTTATTCTCAAGGATCGACCTCAAACAGTCGTATCTACAGCTGCCTCTGCATGATGACACCAAGAATCTGACCTGCTTCCACACCGAATCCGGCCTCTACCGATTCAGACGGATGCCGTTCGGCATCAGCTCGGCTCCGGCGGCCTTCCAGAAGGTCGTCGGCAAGATCCTCCAAGGCATCAGAGGCGTCGTTCACTATCAAGACGACATCGCCGTTCACGCCGCTACGGAGGCCGAGCACGAAAATTGCGTACTTCAGGTACTGGACAAGCTGCTGCAGCATCGAGTAACCGTCAACCTCAAGAAGTGCACCTTCAAGGCGTCGGAGATCGAGTTCGTCGGACACCGCGTCAGCGCAGCGGGAATTCAACCTCTCCAGTCGCACACCGAGTCCGTGTCGAAACTCAAGGCACCCACAAATACGGCAGAGTTGGCTTCATTCCTCGGCTTTGCAAAGTTCTTCTAGTTCTACATCAAGAACCTGTCTCACGTCGCCGAGCCGACAGCTCTCCTGCGCAAGGACGCGCCATGGAACTGGGACGCGAAATGCGAGGCAGCCTTCAGCGAGGTGAAGCGGTTCATCTCATCAGCACCGTGCCTGAAGTTCTTCGACCAAGATCACGAAACCGTCGTCTCCTGCGACAGCAGTGACGTCGCCCTGGGCGCGACCCTGAGCCAATTCGACGAGCACGGACAGCTGTGGCCAGTCGCCTTCGCCTCGCGAGCCCTGTCCGACTACTCTGCGTCAGAGAAGGCGGCCTTGGCCTGCGTCTGGAGCTGCGAGCTTTGGCACCTGCTGCTGTACGGTCGCAAGTTCAAGCTTCTAACCGACCATCAAGCGCTGACGACCCTGCTATCACCTCGAGGAGTCGGCCAACGACCTCTTCGACTTCAGCGCTGGTGCGAGCGACTCTTCGTCTACGACTTCGACATCGAGTACGTCCCCGGCAAGCTCAACGTCCTGCCCGACTTTCTGTCTCGCTACGGCTACGACGGCAAGAGCACAGCCAACGAGTCCAATGAGCAGCACCAGAGCGAGTCCGACATCAACCTTGTGCTGGCCAGAAGCGCCGAGCCGATCTCAGTCACTCAACTGGCCGATGCAACCAAGAGCGACAACCAACTGCAGCGAGTCATCGGGTTCCTCATCAACGGATGGCCAGCCGAGGTTCCAGCCGACCTGAAGGGCTTCCACCAGGTGCAACACGAGCTCTACCTGTGGAATGATGGTTGCTGCCTGGTGAGAGGCAGCTGAGCCCTCATCCCGACTGACCTCCGCGACCTTGTGCTGGCAGAGGCGCATCAAGGACATCTCGGCGTCGCCAAGGTCAAGGCGCGGTGCCGCGATACGGTCTGGTGGCCGCGCATCGACACCGACGTGGAGGCCTTCGTGCGGAACTGCAGTGCCTGCGTCCTGTCCGAGAAAGCGTTCAAGCCGATCAAGGTCCCATGGTCAACGACGGAGCTACCAGCGGGTCCATGGCGACAGCTGCAAGTCGATATCGTTGGAGAGCTGCCGGAAGCCAATGTGCCCATCGATTTTTCATCGTCGTCCACGATCTCTACTCCAAGTGGCCTGAGATCATCGCATCTTCATCCGTGACTTCCGCTGCGTGTATCGAAGCCCTTCGCAGCCTGTTTGTCCGCTGGGGGCTTCCAGACGAAATTACCACGGACAACGGACCTCAGTTTGTGTCAACCGAGTTCACGGACTTCTTCAGCTCGCTCGGCATCAAGCACCGTCGCACTCCGTTCTACTGTCCACAGCAGAATGGCGGAGTCGAGAGGTTCAACGGCTTCATCACTAGCGCACTACTCGCCGACGGTGTGCCAGTGAAGCAGGCGGTTCAGGGGCTGCTGCTCGCGTATCGATCATCTGAGCACGCGCTGACCAAGAAGTCGCCGGCTGAACTGATGCTGGGACGGAAGCTCCGCCTGCCTCTCGATCGTCTTCAACCAGCAAGCACCGAGTCAACGACGGACCAGGAGCTGCGGCGCAGCGTCATGGAGCGACAGCAGCGGGCCAAGAGCCGCCGCGGGATGCGTAAGCGGAACCAGCCGCTGAAGGACGCAGCGCTGACTGTCGGGAGCCGTGTCCGCGTCCGCCGGCCGAGGCGCGGAAAGCTCAGCAACGGCGTCTTCGAGCCACAGACAGTCGTCAGTCACGAGGGCAACACAATGATCACCCTGACCTATGGCAGCCGCTGGCACATCAGCCGCTGCATCCTTGATGACCACCACGGCTGGGGTGACGGGGCCGACGACACAGAGGCTCTGCAACAGCCGGGCGGCGGGCAACCAGAGGCGTCACCGCCAACGCCACCGCTGCGCCGCTCTGAGAGACTTCGTGCACCGCCTCAATGATTCGGCAACGTTGTGACTCACGATTGACTGACTTGACAAACTGACTGCTCATGCACCGAAAACTGTTCCATTGACATTGCTTGCTTTAATGCGTCTGCTTATCCCACCCGTAATCTGTCACTCTTTGCACGGGGGGATGATGTTGTGAATGTGCATGCTCAATGCTATTTTGTAACTTACGCGCATCGATGTAAATCTAGCTCGTATCAGTTAGATAATATATATTGGCTAGCTAACTAATAGCTGAGAGCTACCTCTCCTCTCCTCTCCTTCGCCTTAAGTGAATCGATTTCATTCATTTGGCCAGCGGCCACAACACTCTCCTCGCGCACCTACCCCCAGCTAGCCCTCTCTTTATCAGTCCTGTCTGGCTGGGGCGCTCGACCCTTGTTTGCTTGTTTACCCGTCTTCTCTCTCCGCCTCGCTCCGCCACAGTTCTAAACCACGCCTCTGCCAAGTCTCAGTCACGCCACCGCCACCGTCAATTATCTCGACCACGCCACCACTACCGTCTATAAAGGGTTCTTGCTACGAGTACCGCAATCACACGATCACTGCCATCACATCGTCGACATTGCCTCAGGCTCATCGACTCGCTCTATCATCAATCATCCATCTTATTGTTGCGTAGCCGCCCAGTGCATTCCTTACGGATTTAGCAAATACTCTGGCCCATCTCTATAAACTACCCAGACGGAATTGATAATAACGATCGCCCAAACTATCTACTCATACGGTTACAATAAATAAAAATTGCGGCCACCGCCCGCATCATTCGCTACTATCATCAAGTGCTACCGCTACACAATTTGCCTAGCTGCTGTATTTGTCTTCGTCAGTTAATTTCGAGTCTGCCGGTTATCGTCACATTATAACTAATTTAAAATAATCAAACACCAATATTTTCTTCGTGATTTTAGTTTGATCGAAGCTTTCATACTACTACACCTATATCACTATACCAATATTATAGTGCTGTTTGTGTCCTGTTTGTTAAGGTTATTGGAATAAGAGTTACATATAGGTTGCAGCAGACAATACTGGTCAATCTATAGTTAAGTATTACTATATCGAAATAGCATAGTTGTGTAGTGGTAACATAACATATAACTTCCTTCTGAACCTAAAGCAGTGAAGGCTAAAGAGTAGGCTAGACAAATTAAATTATTGGAATCAAATCATATTCAGTATTTAATTGAAGATTAGGTTTCCTTGACAAATATATTGTGCCAAACTTGGGTAGTTCTAGATACTTAGACAGGAAAATATCTTCATATTTTCATGGATACAATATATAAACATTAGGCCTGACCATAATAATCATGTTATTGTCATTAATTAGGCCTTTATATATACAAGCTGTTAAAACCCATAGATTTTGAACCCAGGGAATTCCAATCCCTGGAACTACTTTTGCATGTATTCTGAAATCTAAGGTCATACACAAACAAAAACTTGTTAAGAGTTAGTAGGATCAAGGTAAACAAAATGGAGTACATTGGCATAAAATTAGGATTTAAGGCAAACATTGATATTGTTGGCTAGGGGGCTTTTTACTTTAAATAGGCAATTAATGTCTGTCTGACTCTAAAACATGTATTGGCAAACTCTGGCCTCTGCTTCTGACTCTCCCTATGTCACTTGGATCCTTTGAAACTTCTATCTTCTCTTCTGTTTCCTCTCTTCTTTCTCGTCTTTATTTGCTCTCTGATCTCTCCTTTCTCTTCTCTCTCTTCTCTTTTATCTCTTTTCATTTCTCTTTGCTTTCCCCCTCTCTCTCTGCTTCCCCCTCTCTGTTTCCCCCCTCTCTCTTATCTCTCTTCTCCCATCTTTCTCCTCTCTACTCTCTCCCCTCCATTCTCCTCTTTTTTCTCCTCTTGCCTCACTCACTTCTCTCTCCCTTTGTCTCTTCTCTTGACTCTTGTCTCTGTAATCTCTTGTCTCTTATCTCTCCTCTGTTCTCTCTATTCTCCCATCTCTCATCTGTTCATTTTTGTCTCTCACTCTCTGCTCTCAGCTCACCCCCCCCTTTCATCTGTCATCTTCACTGTCTTATATGTTCTCTCATTCTGTCCTCTGTACTATTTTCTTTCACCTCTTTTGTCTCCTCACTTTCCCTTCTCCTTTCTTCTTTTCTCTTGTCTTCTCTCTTCTATATAGACTCTCCCTCTCTTGTCGTCTTTTCTCTCTTTCCACTCTCCTTCTTTATCTCTCATTTCTCATTTTCCAATCCTCCCTACATCTCTCTTATCTGTACAACCTAATCTCTTCTCTCTTCCATTTACTCTCTCATCTCTCCTTTCTCCTCTTTATTAACTCATCTGCTCTTCTCTCTGCTCTCCTCTCATCTGCAGCTCTCTGCTCTCTCCTCTATACTTGCTCCTCTACTCTCTCCTCTCCACTCGCTACTCTACTGTCTACTCTACTCTCTCCTCTCTACTTGCTCCTCTCTACTCTCTCCTCTACTTGCTCCTCTACTCTCTCCTCTCCACTCGCTACTTTATTCTCTACTCTCTACTCGCTCTTCTACTCTCTCCTCTCTACTTGCTCCTCTCTACTCTCTCCTCTCTACTTGCTCCTCTCTACTCTCTCCTCTCATTGTCCTCACTCCCTCATCTCTTCTATTATCTTTTATATTTCTCTTATTCCCTTTCTCACCTCTCCTCTCTTTTTAAATAGTCTATTCCTTCTTCTCCACTCTCAACTGCCCCTCAGCCATAAGCTGGATTCTTTTCTAGCCTTTGAGGTAAAAGTCTGCCTATTCCTGCTTGGAATGCCAGTTTGTGGGACGTAGTACTCTCATGGCTGTTCTCATGCTTTGATCATATCATCTTTCTTGCCAATTTGCAAGCCCTGTGTTACAGGCCTTTTGGCTCTCTATGAAAATCCCACCGTCATATCACCAAGCTGTGCTAGGGGTGTTAACTAAGTCTTTCTGATTGTTAACCTTTGCCTAGTTACTTATCTTATGAACTGCCACCAAAGTTGTCCTAGTGCTAAACTTCTGTCTCTCTAGTCTCTACTTAATGTACTTTTGCATAAATGTATTACTATTACTGGTAGTGTCTACTTATCTACTTATATTGGTAGCGTCTACTTATCTACTTATATTGGTAGTGTCTATTATCTACTTTTAGCCTGAGCAGTCTATTGGCACTGTCTAATTCTTAGTCTCTCAGTCCTGCCATTCCTGGGATCAGAGGGTCATGGCTTTATGCGTTTTCCCTGCCCTGAGGCAAATCCTCCTGCTTTTAAGCAGTTCTTCTGCCCTGAGGCAATTCTCGCTTTTTAGCAGATCTAAATACTACTCCCAATTTGGGGCTTCTACTCTAAGAAATGAATAAGTCAATTTTCAAGTGACTGCTTTTAAGATTTAGTAAGAGCTTATTAATGTTGCTCAAAGTTAATTGATAAGTCAAGGACGGTTGCTCTTTTGGCCCACTCGGAGCTTCTATTTATATTGGCCATCAGGCTTGTTTAAAACAAAAGGTTAATATTCTTGTGATTAACAACATTTAAACAAAAAATACTAGTAATTTCTTTTTTTGTGTAAATTTAAATATGCCTTTTTCTAAGAAATGAAGCTTTTGTGCATAGGAAAAATAGAGTATTTTGAGCACAAGAAAAATAGAAATATTTGTGCATATAATATTTCTAGGCACTATATCAACCTGCCTTCCCTAGAAGCAATTTACGAATAATAAAATTTTACAAAAATAAAATTTTTGAATGAGTAAAGTGCATTGCATAGAAAAATAAAAATGAGCATAGAGGCAAATTTGTGACAAAGCTAGAAAATCACATACAGACTACTAAAAGATACTATTAAGAAACAAACTCCTCAAACACATTAAACTAGCAAAACAAATTTCACAGGTGTCAATAAGAAATGCTACAGGTGTGGTGCAAAGAAACAGTCTACTAAGATGTATTATAATGAAACGGAAATCATACTAGAAAAGTTAAAAGAAAAATTGTTAGTGTAGACATTTATCAGTCTTTTTAGAAATTGCAGTTGCATGAAAATCCAGCGCAGCTTGATGTTTACAAGCTGGCGCTGAAACTGGCGGCTGACATCACTTTGAAACTGGTCTGCTGCATACTGCAGCACGATGACCGCCTCTTCTCTCACCAGTCGGGCTTGTAGGTGTCGCAGGCTCGGCCACAGATAGGCGCGCTGTGGCAGCGCCTGATCTAGGCAGAGATGAGCAATTCTGCCTAGATAAGTTTGCACACTGTGTACTACTCTCTCCAGTGGAATCCCATAAATGGCAAGGAGGTTCAAAGTGGCCTCATGATGCACTGGTATATGTTGAGGCGGCTGAGGTACAGGCTGCAGTGGCTGCCTTGGCACAGGCTGATGAGGCGGTGATGGCTGACGCAGCAGCTGCTGCGGCAGGGGCTGCTGTCTCGCCAGTGCTTGCTGTCTCGGCTGCTGCTGTGGTGGTGCTGGCTGTCTCAGCTGCTACTGTGGCGGTGCTGGCTGTCTCCTTGGCGGTGCTGGTTGTTGCGGGGCCTGCTGCCATGGCTGTCGCTGACGCTAAGGCGGCGACTGGCGCAGCCGTGGTGTTGACTGCCAAGGCGGCGGCACTGCAAGTTGTAGGGTGCGCCGCCCTTCCTCACCACATGGCCTCACGACCATAGACTTGACTGGAGCCCTAGCCTGGGCCTCGAGGATGGCCGCCCGCTTAGCTGGCACTGACTCCGCTGTTGTTGCCAGTTGCTTGCTCATGCCTGGCACTGCCTTCGGCCTCGTAGGCTGCCTCAATGGTGCATCCTCCACTGTTGGTTGTTCTGCTGCCAATGGGGCGGCTGGCGAAGCATCAAGTCGAGCTGCAAATGGCGCTGGCTGCTGTTCTGCCTGTGGCGATGCTGCTGGCCAAGCTTCTGGCTATTGAGCTGCCGGAGCTGCTGGCTATTGAGCTGCTGGCTGCTACCTGGCAATTTGTTCGACGGCTTGCTTGGCGGCTTGCTTGGCGGCCGGCTCTAAATTCTCTATGGACTCATCTATCCCTAGGAACTCTTTAAGAAAATTGTCTAAATTGTCATCTTCCATGGCTTATACTTGATAATTGCTTACGAATGATTGCTCTTAGCTAGGCGGGGTATGATTGACGGGTCAATGGAGCTGCAGGGGGCTTGATTATGTATCTGAGAAACTGGACTACATTTTTGTATTCACCTGAGAGGGGGTTTAGCAGATTTCTAATGGGCTTGCTCATTGGTTTTCACCGTTACTAAGCATTGCTAAGATTTTGATGAGGAATGAGTTTTGAACAATACCTGCACAATTCCTTATACTCTACTATTAGTAATGCAAATAACATTTTTATTTGAAATTGTGTCAAATTTGAAGACAATTGATAAAAGTGAAGCGACACTATGGAGCATTTAGTGAAAAATTGTGCATTTTGAGCAGTTTTTTTGCACTTTTAGGTAGGAAGACTCAAATTTAGGAAATTTTAAGGTGAATAGTGAATTTAGGCTGGGTGCAAAATTTGGTGTAAATTGGTTGAGCGGTTTGGGAGTCCATAGCAAAGTAATTTGTACACAGACACATACACAGAGTTTTGATTTTTATATGTAGAGATATTGCCATTGCCAATATAAACAGCTAGGGCCTAGGTGATTCTCAAGGTTGCATATATATAAGGCAAGGGTTATCCCAAAAGCTTCTTGCAATAAATTGCTTTTTATCTATCATAGATATCACTCTAATAGCTATAGCTATTACTATAGCTACCCTATAGCTAATAGCAATTATTTGTGCATAATAGAGCTAGTTATATTTTTATTATTTTCAGTACAATATCTCTTACCACTGGTTTTTCTCTTTGGCTAACTTTTTTATATTATGAAATGACCTACCAAACAAGCAACAGTGAGTGGTATTATATTAAGACTAAATGGCTATAAGAAACACTAGTCTGCATTAGTCTACTAGTAGCTTATAAATGTATATGGCAAATATGCATTTTGCTAATATATGAGTAGACTATATACAAGTAGTACTATTGCTTTAAAAGTGGTTGCACTTTGACTTTAGAAGAGCCTAGATCTAGGAGACCCCAAGAACTATAGACCAAGAGTAACATTGAGTATATCTATGGTTTTTTAGAAATCAATTCAAAATAGATGTCTAAAGAACTAGCAGAACTTTGTGGAATTATTTCATCTAGCATCTACTAAATTCTCAAAAAAGACCTAAGGTTGCCAATATCAATGCCTAAACAAGCTCATGCTTGGGCGCAACCTAGGGATTCACCCAGCCAATAGCAACTTACATATGTGTGTTTTACCAATAGAAATAGCCGAGTGATTCCCAAGGTTGCACATGTATGAAAAAGCTCTTCAATAAGATTGTCTAACTTCTAAAACACTAGGGTGATTACAGTGCTATAGATGGTATTCAAAAGTTGCCCAAATGCTTTGAACAAATCATCACATTGATTGCATTCTATTTTGAATCCCTTTAAAAAAGCAACTTGTTGTGATGTCACTCCAAACTATAACATGAATGCACAAGCTTTTTTGATAGGCCCTTATTTAGCATAGAAAAAATTGTGTTCTACCAAAGTTATGGCTATAGCTATAAGATCTTATGGCAAATATAGTAAAATAAGTTGCCTATAGCAACTACAGATATGCCTATGGTAGATAGATGCTCTTATGGCTAGAATTACAGAAATACAATATAGTTGCTGTCATATTATGTAGATTCTATAGGTATTATTTAAAAAATATTAGCAATAGGTAGAGTAAAACAAAGATAATTTTGTGAACTATATTATAAACTTAGAAACTTATATAAATGACAAAACATTTTTAGAGTACAATGGCTTAGTTATAAAAGCAGATCCAAGCAGAAATATATTATACCTAATAAAGTACAATAAAACACAAGCAAACTCTAACTTTTTTTAAATTTGAAAAAAGTTAAGCATTAGTACTTTTGTTTCAGTAGTGATTAAATATTGTTTCTTGAGGTGGGGGCAAAAAAATAGAAATTTTCTAGTGGTTGTGCTGACACCAAAATGGGTCTTTAAAGTTTTGAATTTCCACTGGCATTGAGTTTGTTATAGCTGCTAGCACATTGAATAACAGACTCAGCATTGAGCAGCACCCAGAAGACATTGCTGCTGGGAAAAATCAAGCTGCCAGTTCCTTCCTTGTTCAAACATTCTTTAAGGCAACAAGTGAGCAAGGGGCACAAAAAGCTGGTGGCATATTGGAGCTGGCAGTCAGAACTGACCTGCACAGAGCACATTCAACAACTTTCAACATGCTTTGCACAACTGCTCAGGCAATATAGTACACAATAGACTAGCAAATCTTACAATTGGATGCATTCATATGGTGCTGGATGGATTCAAGACTCAGTCCCATATCATTCTAAACTTTCAGCTTCTACTGCTTCTGTGCTGATTCAGCTGATGATGGTAGACGTGACAAGGACAGTTGAATGGTGGCATCCTGCTGCTTCACATTCAGGCTGACAGACTGGAGAATCTTACTGGCATGCACCAGCAGCTACATAAATGCCAAGCAAAACTGCTTTGGTGTCGGGTTGTGGTTCCAGCCATTTCAAAGCTTGACTGCACTAAAAATAGTTCTCATAGAAAGTCCTGAGACAGCTTGTAAATGCAAAGAAAGAAGAATTCGCCAGTTCAAAATAAATGCTTCAAGGCAAGTGCAATAACGGCATGGCAGTAGATGATGAAGCCTAAAAATCCTGTCTTCTTTGCAGTGTCAAAGATTTTGCATCTTGCTAGAGTTGATCTAAGCTCTTGAGAAGCTGGATCAAGTCAGTGAAGAAGTCGATCTAGTCAGACTGGTTGTCAGCTCTTAGAGCTAGCCTAGCCCCATAATTTACCAGTTGCTTTGAATTGAATGCATTGAACAGATCATTCATGTGCTCAATAAAATCTACTGTCACTAATACATTGGAGTGATCAAATCCAACCAAGCCTTGCTTGTGCACCCATCATAATGAATCAGCCACCGACTTACAAAAAAGTTGTGATGCCAAATAAACTTTCATCTTTAAATTAGCAAAGTTAATGTGATGCCTGCTAAGCTTATTTCCCAGTCTGAGTCCATGGCTCTCCTGTACTTGCTGCAATATTTGGGGTTTGGAGCTCCCTCTGCATGATCGCTACTTAAACTAGTTGCTATGTTGTCAATGTGCCCAAAGGTCAATCCTTGTCCATAGCTTTGGCGTCATTGTTGCTAATCTTGGATTAATCAGTAGATAATAATGAGGCCTCAGAGCTGTTAGCATCGCTGCTGAACCTCACCTTCTTAAACTTAGGGCAGCAAGTGGATTGGCAGTAGGCTGCACTGTGGTTGCTGTCCTTGTTGTCTCTAGTTGATTGTCATTAGCTCCTAGTTGGGCAACATATCTTGCTAGTGAAACTAGTAAGTAACCTCTGTGAGTCCTAGTAATAGCTGGCCGATGGCCTCAGCTTTGTTGCTGGCAGGAGCAGCTTTGTTAGCAGCTTGCTATCGGCTAGTAGTGTTGCTGGCGGCATAGCCTCACCATTGGACTCCTTTGGCTTTGTTAATGGCTTTTGTTGATTTTGGCAGGTCAATGGCTTCTTGCTCAATAAATGGCTAGGGTGGCTACTGTCAAGGACCTTTGATGCTGTTGTGCCAGATATTGCAGCTGGCTGCTTACTTTGGTTCTTGTCTGCTGCCTTGCATTGAAATGGCCTTTTGATGCTGACTAGATTTGTGATGATAGATCTCAAACTCAAATTCTCTAAGCCTCTATAGTCTATAGCCATCGTCCAAAGATGCCTACTTGCTAAGTTTGCCTTAGGATCCAGGTCAATGTTGCATGATCAATCTGGCAGATAAACTTCTTGGCCAGTAGGTAGAAACAGAAATGTTGCATTCCATCTACAACTGCCAAGAGTTCCTATTTTTGTAATCAGATAATGAGCTTTGGCTAGTTTGAATCTCCTAGAGAAATAGCTGATTGGGCACTCAATCCCATTAGCTTGGCATTGGCTCAAGCAGGCTCCGATTCTGGTTGCAGAAGCATATGTATCCAAGACAAATGTTATGTTAGGCTCTCACTGAACTGCAAATATGCAAGTATTGATGTTGAAGTCATGTTGAAGTCATGGCCACCTTAAGTTGGTCAAACATGTCTTGCTAGGCTTTTCCCTATAGACAGTTGAAATAGCAAATATTCTTCTTAATTATATCATTGAATGAAGCTGCCAAGTCTGCTTAGCCAGGTACAAATTTTGCATAATAAGCGCATATGCAGAATGCAGACAAAACTCTTAAGTTGATGGGCTGTTCTTGGTCTTGGCCAGGTCTGAATTGCTTCAATCTTTGCTAGATCAGTCTTGATGCCTTCCTTTGTAACTAGATGTCCCAGATGATTTAGACTTGCCTGAAATAGATGACACTTCTTGCCTTTTAACTTTAAGTTAACATCTTGAACTTGCTTGAATACTTCTTTCACAGTATATTCAGGCTAAATTAAATGGGTCGCAGAAACTGAATAAATGGACAAATTAATGTGAGAGAAAGGAAGTTAAAATGTAAGCATGAAGAGAAGGTGAGCATGAAAAGGAGGAGAAGGAGATTGTGAAAGGGTGGAAAAGGTGGTTGACAACTTATCAGTGGGGTGAAGTATTTAAGCAAAAGTAGAAATGGTTTCCAACATGTGGGGCATCATTTGGACCAACACAAAGCAAGGGGTTGACAAGCGGTTGGACAAACCCAGAATTACATGAAAAGAAGTTGAAAAATTGATAAAACTAAAGATGGGCTAAACAGATCCAATAGCTAGAAAAAATGAGTGCCACCATTGGGTTAGTCATTGAGCCAACTGAGGTAATGACAAAAATGAGGGAATGCAAAAAAGTCCCAATTGGGGCACACAAATTCATACGCAAAATAAAATATTAAAAGATAAAATGAAAATAAACAAATGGCAACCCACCTGCCAAATAATCTTTATAAAAAAGATGCAATATAATCTTACAAAGGAAATCAAGTGGTCATTTTTTATCCTTATTTATAGTTAGGGTGTCCACGCAAATTTCAAAGTCTAATTCCAGGTTTTTCCAGGTTTTCCAGCCTTTTTAAGATGCCTTTATTTTTGCTTATAAAATGTGTTAACATTACTTAACATGTATAACTTTCCTGATTGAACAAATTCTGAAGCCAGTAAGTCTGATTATAAGTCCTAATGTACTAATTGATTAATTATTGGCTGACTGACTTAGGGGTATGGAGATGGCTGTTTCCATCTAAAATTTTTCTAAAATTAGTACTACAAAAATAGTTAGGTAACTAATAAATATTACACTACTAAATACTACTAAATGCTACTAAATACTACAAAAACATAACTAATAATAGTACTAAACAAATTGTTGATGCAGCGCATTAAAGCACAAGTTCAAAACTCAAGTCTTTCAACAAAATCAAAGTCTTTCTTTAGTTCAGCAATCTGAGAAGCAGTAGCAGCTTCCTCCTCTGCAAGGGCCTGTCTCTACCTCAAGTGACTTTTCCAAGTCACTTATTTGAAGTGCGGCACTTTTCTTTGAAGCCTGGCTCGCCATCTTCTCCCACTTCTCATTTCCATTTATTTTTTCTAGTCGTCACAATATTTCTAGCAGGCCATACAGACATTAGAGAGCATTAACTTGCTGATTTCACTGCCATCAATTCTGCCTGTGGCAATGATAGAGTCCTAGACCAAGCGCAGGGCAACTAAGGACTCCTCAATTAGATTGGAAACAAGATTCTTGTTGAGAGAGAAGCCGCTCTCAACAGACATGTTTCCATGCAACATAATCAGCACTAGAGACACAACTTTCCAAATGGAAGCACGAGCCTCTTGCTGCATCTCAGCAGGCTAAGAAAGACCCCTGTCATATTGAAAGATGTTGCTGTAAAACAGGTCAAGCCTTTTGTTGGATGTAAAGGTAGCCATCTTGCTCTTTACATCTGGCAATTCAAAAAAACAAGCTGAAAGCTCGTTGGGCAGCCTTGGCTTCATCAGAAGTCAGCCAGTGTGCTTCTAAAAGCTGGAGAAGCAAAATTCAAAAGTGCCACACAGCAATGTTGGGGTTGTTGGAAATCAAAAAAGGTGATAGAGAGCTGGCCCCTCTGATGATGTCATAACGGAGCAGTGACTTTTAGAAAATAGTTTTCTCATAAGTGTGATGTAGAACTTTTTGCATTCAGTCAGAAACTAGAGCTTAGAGGTTTGACTGACAACATTTTCAGCACACAGTTTTGCAAGCTCCTTCATCGCAACAAATCCGATGTCAATGGAAGCAGCCAGCAATGTCTCCTTGTCAAGATCTATAAATGCCAGGTTGGCAGGTGAAGTCTGGGACACAATCTGTGGGAGAAAAGTGAGAAAAGAAAAATTATGCAAACATGCACTATACACACATGTTTCTCTGCTGATGTATAAACAGTACTGAAGTAACTACATGTACATTTTTATGATAGTATCAATGTATCTTATATTCTTATGTATGCAAAAATAAATGGCAATAGTATCAATGACTATATTATTTGGGCTAAATGTCCCATCATCTAGTTAGTAACATGTCTATAATTTTGGAGTAGGCAGTTTTGTGACTTGTCTTGTCTAGGCCTATTGCTAGCCAGCCAGATTGAACAGCTTGGCTAGGTATTGCACATTTATGTACAAGATGGTCTTCCATTTCTGGTATAGTAGACATAAAGTAAAAGGTGTTCTAAGTGGTTCTAAGCTTATTGTTTTCAATATTTATTTTTTTATAGATATGAAAATTGTTGGGTAATTATAGGCTTTTTGTGAAGAACTATAGAATGAATAGACATCTAAAATGGGATATTTAGATTGCCTAAATTAATATCAGACATTAACATTAACATCCAATGTTATTCTGTTTTTTTTTTAGTTTTATCAGCTACTAGCCAATACAACCATATGCCTAGTAATAAACTATGATTTCTGTAACCCTAATGCTTGACAAGACCTTGCTTTTAATTGCATCTTGCTCTAATGATAATAGAAATATAGTAAACTTTCCAATTTTCTGTTGTTAGAAACTACACAACACTAGTTAATGACTTGATAGCATTGCACTTATGTCCCTAGTTATCTGCAGACAATAAAAATGCAACTTTCAACAAAAATATTCATGAAACTATTAAAAAACAATGCGCCGCAATCGAGACTGTTTGATACCTGACAGCTGTGTACAGCAACAGCTTCGCACTGCAGATTCTGTTCGCTATGTTAGACACGTGGCAACATTTCCTGTTACTACAGGCAGTTCAGTTCAGCTGCCTACCAGCCTACCAGCCGCTTCTGATGGACAACCAGTTCAGCTAAGAATATCATATTTAGGAATCGATATTTACTCGACATCAAATCAGAGTACCAGTGCGGATCAGTTGCTATCTACGCACCCACTGAGACGAATCTCGATGGCCAGCTGCGATCCGGATCGGTCTTTGTTTGCCTTCTCGGCCAGAGAGGCGGCCGGGGGTGGCCGGTCCACGCCTGCCCTGTGTCGAGTGTTCGCCACTGAGTCGCCTCGAGCTGCTCGTGAACTGAGTAGTCTAATTGGGGCCTGCTTTGAGCACGCTCTGCTGGTGGCTGAAAAAGAGAAGTTTAAGTCTGAGTCTGCGGCTGAAGGTAAACTCAAAAGCGTTGGGTTATGCTTAAAAAGTACATTGTGTCCTAGATTTTTGTATAAGTTAAGGTACATAATGTGTTTGGTCGGATATCCGATTTTCGTCTTAATAACAGTACATGCTTCTCATATTAGGTGTATTTCCTTTGTTTCTCGAATAAAAGTACACAGTGTTCTATCTAGTGCCTGGGATGCTTGGTGACTTAAAGTAAATGAGTATTAGAGAGTCTGATCGGTTTTTAACTAAGAGTACATGGTTCTGAAACATTGTGTCAGTTAAAGTGCATACGTTTCCAGTACACTGTGTCTTATTAAGGTGCTTTTATTGGGTATCATCAATAAAAGTGCAAGTGTCTAAATAAATAAAAGTACATGTTTATTAGATGTAAAGGACCTGTGTGCACCCTGGCGCACTTTAAGCGATATTGTCACAAGCGGCGAGAGGCATTGCTGCCTATTCCGCCGACTTCCCTGAGCAGGCACACAATCACGCGGATGCGTACGCAGTCATACCCACAGGCACACACACACAGGAGTGTACAGCGGCCATTGATTTTCTGATTGGTGTCTGAAGAATAAGAAATTATGGTTGTCAGGTTGTCGGACTTCTGCTGGACTTCATCATTCATTTTTCAGCTGCAAGAAAGCCGCATCGCCAAAAGCAGAAGCATTGGCAAAAGCAGCAACAGCAGCAGAGCATTGAGCAGCTTTCGCAGTACGTTGTCAAGCCCAAGCCGATTCCCGCGCCAAGGTCTATCGGCGGCGGGCAGGTCAACAGCAACAGCTATGTTGCCAGTCCTGTAGCTGGCAGATCGGTGCACAGCGCTCAGCAGCAGCAGCCTCCGCCACTGCCAACTCGGTAGCAACTGCTGTCTGTTGATTTTTCTTTGCTTTATAGGCTGAGCCAGACTCCCAGATCATCAGTTGCTGGGCCACCAGCCTCCCAGATCATCAGTTGCTGGGCCACCAGCCTCCCAGATCCTCAGTTGCTGAGCCAGACTCCCATATCCTCAGTTACTGGGCCACCCTCCCAGATCCTCAGTTACTGGGCCAGCCTCCCGGATCCTCAGTTTCTAGGCCAGACTCCCGGATCCTCAGTTGCTGGGCCAGCCTCCCAGATCCTCAGTTGCTGGGCCACCAGCCTCCCTGATCCTCAGTTGCTGGGCCACCAGCCTCCCAGATCCTCCGTTGCTGAGCAAACAGTATCCCAGATCCTCAGTTGCTGGGCCAGCCTCCCAGATCCTCAGTTGCTGGGCCACCAGCCTCCCTGATCCTCAGTTGCTGGGCCACCAGCCTCCCAGATCCTCCGTTGCTGAGCAAACAGTATCCCAGATCGTCAGTTGCTGGGCCAGCCTCCCAGATCCTCAGTTGCTGGGCCACCAGCCTCCCAGATCCTCCGTTGCTGAGCAAACAGTATCCCAGATCGTCAGTTGCTGGGCCAGCCTCCCAGATCCTCAGTTGCTGGGCCAGCCTCCCAGATCCTCAGTTGCTGGGCCAGCCTCCCAGATCTTCAGTTGCTGTGCCAGCCTCCCAGATCCTCAGCTGCTGGGCCAGCCTCCCAGATCCTCAGCTGCTGGGCCAGCCTCCCAGATCCTCAGTTGCTGTGCCAGCCTCCCAGATCCTCAGCTGCTGAGCCAGACTCCCAGATCCTCAGTTGCTGGGCCAGACTCCCAGATCCTCAGTTGCTGGCCCAGCCTGTCAACTGCACCTGAACCATAACTCCCACCCCCTGTTGTCTCACCAATGCAGCTACGACAGTCTTCAGTGCCGACCCTGCGAGTTCGAGGTGCCACCGCCGCCGCCACTGCCTCCAGATGCCATCCCGAAGGCTGAAACGGTAGATCAGCGACAAGCCGAGCCTCAGAGCCTAAGCGATGAGATGGAGTCAGACAGCGGCAGCGGCCAGAGCTGGTGGTGGTATCAACCCGAGTTGCCAAGGGAGGCGGCTTATAAGCTGTTGGCTGGCAGACCAGTGGGAAGCTTCTTAGTGCGCAACAGTGCCAGTCACCCAAACTGTTACGCACTTTCGGTACGTATTACAAGTTATTTTTGCTTTGCTAGTTTTAATTTACCTTTGATATTCACTCTTTGATCAACTCTATTAGATTGACTTTACTCCCTACGAGATTTATTCCTCATCGCGCACTGAAAATCGCCCCCCTCTATCACACCTAGTGAATTTTGCATTTCACTCTCAGAAAATCGCCCCTGTCACTCCCGGCAAATCGCCCAGTCAGTCCTAGAAAATCACGTCTGTCACTCCCAAAAAATCGCCCCTGTCACTCCCAGAAAATCGCCCTAGTCACTCCTAGAAAATCACCCCCATCACTCGCAGAAAATCGCCCCTGCCACTCCCAGAAAATCGCCCCAGTCACTCCCAGAAAATCGCCCCTGTCAATCCCAGAAAATCGCGCCAGTCACTTCTAGAAAATCGCCCCTGTCAATCCCAGAAAATCGCCCCAGTCACTCACAGGAAATCGCCCCTGTCACTCCCAAAAAAATCGCCTGTCACTCTCGGAAAATCGCCCTTGTCACTCCGAGAAAATCACCCCTGTCACTCAACAGAAAATCGCCCTTTCACTCTTAGAAGATCGCCCCTGTCACCCCCAGAAAATCGCCCCTGTCACTCCTAGAAAATCGCCCAGTCACTCCTAGAAAATCGCCCAGTCACTCTCAGAAAATCGCGTCTGTCACTCCCAGAAAATCGCGTCTGTCACTCCCAGAAAATCGCGTCTGTCACTTCTAGAAAATCGCCCCTGTCACTCCCAGAAAATCGCCCTTGTCACTCAATAGAAAATCGCCCTGTGACTAATATTGTACCCAAAGAAATGCAAATGCAAACAAACCACTGCTTTGAAAGAAATTCACCTGGAACACCCTGCAACATTTCAACCACCAGGTATGCGTGCCTCATCAGAAGCAGCAGGCACTGTCTCACTACCTGATCCAGTGCACAGCCAGAGGCGTCAAGCTCAAAGGCCTATCCAAAGAGTGGCCGAATCTGCACTCACTAATCTGTCACCTGTCAGTTATACCTGAACTGCTTCCTTGTCCGCTGCTGCTGCAGCCGCCCCCGAGTGTGCAACAGCAGAAACAGCAGCAGCGACCTTCTCATCATCGGCTGAGCGAGCCTAGACCGGAATGTGAACCTGCAGCTGCCGGAGATGCAAAATCATTTAGCGAATATTTCGGACAAGCTAGCGAGCCGGGAGATTATCAACGTCTAACCGATTTTAATTCGATGCTAGTAACAAATTTGCGACTGCTCTGATGTCTGGGTTCTTTTTGTGCACTAGGAGTTTTGTGTTCTGTTTATTTTCTCTAATCGATCAATGGAACAAACAATAACTTCCTTATTAATTGAATTGGGTCGAAAATGACTTGCTTTTTTATAACAAACAGTTCTCTAATCCCTTCAAATTCTAATGAAAGTCGCTCTCAAACCCTACAGAAAGTCGCTCTCAAACCCTACAGAAAGTCACTCTCAAACCCTACAGAAAGTCACTCTCAAACCCTACAGAAAGTCACTCTCAAACCCTACAGAAAGTCACTCTCAAGCCATACAGAAAGTCACTCTCAAGCCATACAGAAAGTCACTCTCAAACCCTACAGAAAGTCGCTCTCAAACCCTACAGAAAGTCACTCTCAAACCCTACAGAAAGTCACTCTCAAACCCTACAGAAAGTCACTCTCAAACCCTACAGAAAGTCACTCTCAAACCCTACAGAAAGTCGCTCTCAAACCCTACAGAAAGTCGCTCTCAAACCCTACAGAAAGTCACTCTCAAACCCTACAGAAAGTCACTCTCAAACCCTACAGAAAGTCACTCTCAAACCCTACAGAAAGTCACTCTCAAGCCATACAGAAAGTCACTCTCAAGCCATACAGAAAGTCACTCTCAAACCCTACAGAAAGTCGCTCTCAAACCCTACAGAAAGTCGCTCTCAAACCCTACAGAAAGTCACTCTCAAACCCTACAGAAAGTCACTCTCAAACCCTACAGAAAGTCCTCTCAAACCCTACAGAAAGTCACTCTCAAGCCATACAGAAAGTCACTCTCAAGCCATACAGAAAGTCACTCTCAAACCCTTCAGAAAGTCGCTCTCAAACCCTTCAGAAAGTCACTTTCAAACCCTACAGAAAGTCACTCTCGAGTCTTTCAGAAAGTCACTCAAACCCTATAGAAAGTCACTCTCAAACCCTAAAAAGTCACTCTCAAACCCTACAGAAATTCACTCTTGAGTCTTTCAGAAAGTCACTCAAACCCTATAGAAAGTTACTTTCAAACCCTACAGAAAGTCACTCTCAAACCCTACAGAAAGTCACTCTCAAACCCTACAGAAATTCACTCTCAAACCCTTCAGAAAGTTACTCTCTAACCCTACAGAAAGTCACTCTCAAACCCTACAGAAATTCACTCAAACCCTACAGAAATTCACTCTTAAACCCTAGAAAGTCACTTTCAAACCCTACAGAAAGTCACTTTTAAACCCTAGAAAGTCACTTTCAAACCCTACAGAAAGTCACTCTTAAACCCTACAGAAAGTCACTCTCAAACCCTAGAAAGTCACTTTCAAACCCTACAGAAAGTCACTCTCAACCCTAGAAAGTCACTCTCAAACCATACAGAAAGTCACTCTCAAACCCTACAGAAAGTCACTCTCAAACCCTACAGAAAGTCACTCTCAAACCCTACAGAAAGTCACTCTAACCCTACAGAAATTCACTCAGCTCTTGAGTCCTTCAGAAAGTCACTAAAACCCTATAGCAAGTAACTCTCAAACCATAGAGAAAGTCACTCTCAAACCCTACAGAAATTCACTCCGGAGTTCTTTAGAAAGTCACTTTCAAACCCTACAGAAATTCACTCTCAAATCCTACACAACGTTACTGAAATACTTCAGAAAGTCACTCTTCAGTAATTTCAATAGCGGGCCTTTCAAATTCTATATTTACAATTGTCTATTTATTGTTTCTAGTCAATAGTTGATTCAAATGTGATTGTTAAATATAATTTACACTCAAAGCATGCTAAACAAAGAAAATTTGTCAAACTTTTATATATGTTTTTTGTTTAAAGCTTTTTAAAACATTTTTGAAAAATTAAATCGTCTGATTATTTATTTTGCATGCTCAGCTATTTATTGTCGTTTTTTGCGAGAATGCTTCAATTTCACTGCTCAAAACAGTATTATGCGAAGAATTTTGTTGCTAAAATTTTTATTCACACCTGCTAATAACCATTTTTAATATTTTAAATTTTCATGTCTAATTTTTTTCTTTTCAAGGCAATCTAGTCACTGCTATCTTATGCTTACCGTTAGCTTTTGTGTGCCTTTTCAAACTTTTTATGATTTAATGCTACCAGTTGTGTATATTCTATACACAATCTGGATAGGAAGCTGCTCAGATCTATACACAATCTGGATAGTAAACTGCTCAGATCTATACACAATCTGGATAGGAGACTGCTCAAATCTATACACAATCTGGATAGGAAACTGCTCAGATCTATACACAATCTGGATAGGAAACTGCTCAGATCTATACACAATCTGGATCAGATCTATACACAATCTGGATAGGAAACTGCTCAGATCTATACACAATCTGGATAGGAAACTGCTCAAATCTATACACAATCTGGATAGGAAGCTGCTCAGATCTATACACAATCTGGATAGGAAGCTGCTCAGATCTATACACAATCTGGATAGGAAACTGCTCAGATCTATACACAATCTGGATAGGAGACTGCTCAGATCTATACACAATCTGGATCAAATCTATACACAATCTGGATAGGAAACTGCTCAGATCTATACACAATCTGGATAGGAAGCTGCTCAGATCTATACACAATCTGGATAGGAAGCTGCTCAGATCTATACACAATCTGGATAGGAAACTGCTCAGATCTATACACAATCTGGATAGGAAGCTGCTCAGATCTATACACAATCTGGATAGGAAACTGCTCAGATCTATACACAATCTGGATAGGAAACTGCTCAGATCTATACACAATCTGGATAGGAGACTGCTCAGATCTATACACAATCTGGATAGTAAACTGCTCAGATCTATACACAATCTGGATCAGATCTATACACAATCTGGATAGTAAACTGCTCAGATCTATACACAATCTGGATCAGATCTATACACAATCTGGATAGTAAACTGCTCAGATCTATACACAATCTGGATAGGAAGCTGCTCAGATCTATACACAATCTGGATAGGAAACTGCTCAGATCTATACACAATCTGGATAGGAAGCTGCTCAGATCTATACACAATCTGGATAGGAAGCTGCTCAGATCGATACACAATCTGGATAGTAAACTGCTCAGATCTATACACAATCTGGATAGGAAGCTGCTCAGATCTATACACAATCTGGATAGGAAACTGCTCAGATCTATACACAATCTGGATAGGAAACTGCTCAGATCTATACACAATCTGGATAGGAAGCTGCTCAGATCTATACACAATCTGGATAGGAAACTGCTCAGATCTATACACAATCTGGATAGGAAACTGCTCAGATCTATACACAATCTGGATAGGAAGCTGCTCAGATCTATACACAATCTGGATAGGAAGCTGCTCAGATCTATACACAATCTGGATAGGAAGCTGCTCAGATCTATACACAATCTGGATAGGAAGCTGCTCAGATCTATACACAATCTGGATAGGAAGCTGCTCAGATCTATACACAATCTGGATAGGAAGCTGCTCAGATCTATACACAATCTGGATAGGAAGCTGCTCAGATCTATACAATCGCCAATTGATAAAATCTCTTTATAACCTTTCAAGATTCTGTACTTTACAACACTGTGTGCTCAAAATCATGTCTGCTTAAATGTTTTCTAAATTACTAGTTGTTTTGTAACAGCTCAGACAATTGCTAATAAAATGCTGCTGTTTTGTAGTTTTAGTATTTGTTTTCTTTTTGTACTACAGTATCTTGTAGATTTAGTGTTGCTACTATATGTATGCTTTATTTATCTACCTAAGTAAAATAATATTACCCTTTTTAGCAAAGCATATGGCTAAGTATAAGGCTTTTTAATTGTGGCAATCAAGTTTTTACAATAATCAATTACAGCTTTTTTTAGCTTGGTTTTAAATTTTTAGGAAAAGCAGTTTTAAGTTTCCGTTCTTTCGATGACATCAACAGGAGTTTTACTGTGGAGGGCGTCGTTGCTAGTCTTAGCAACTTCTCGTATCACTGAACTTCTTTTTTGCTAAGTTTTTCTAGAGCGCAATGTCTATAAAAGTTAAACGACGAAAATGACAATTTGATAAGATAACTAACTCGATAAAGACCATGTGCTCAAGCGTGCTCGGTCTATATTAAATATCTACCTGTAAAAGCTGAGACAAAAAAGTGAAAAAAGTTTTTAGAAGGAAAAAAAACGAGCATGTCTAAAGATTCGAACGAGTCACCATTGAGCTTCGAGATCTCTCGATTCTACGCCGATCGTGACAGATTAAACAAACTATTAGACCAATCTGAGTCTCTGCTAGACAAAGACTTTGTAAAAGTTTTGTCACCGGAATTAGTTGCCGAGATTCGAGAGAATTTGGCTTTGCAGGGTGTCCGAGAACGGGTTAACCAGCTGTTCAAAAGCGGTGGTGGCTTCAATAGTTCGTCTGCTGCGAACAGTCTCGAACGGCCTTGCATAGTAGTTGTTGGTCAGAGCAACTCGGGAAAGAGCACCTTTATTAACGAACTGTTAGGTGAGTTCTTTGTGTAACATTTCTCGCGGCTAAGCTTTCCCTGCTTATTGGTCTAACATACATGTAGTCTCGTCTTTTAACAACCTTGTTCATTTGTCATAAATCCTTGTTCTGGCCTGACATCGTCTTTCATTTGTCTAACATCCTTGTTCTGGTCTGGCATCATCTTTCATTTGTCCAACATCCTTGTTCTGGTCTGGCATCATCTTTCATTTGTCCAACATCCTTGTTCTGGTCTGGCATCATCTTTCATTTGTCCAACATCCTTGTTCTGGTCTGGCATCATCTTTCATTTGTCCAACATCCTTGTTCTGGTCGGACACCCCTTTTAATTTGTCCAACATCCTTGTTCTGGTTGGACATCCCTTTTAATTTGTCCAACATCCTTGTTCTCGTCTGACATCCTTTTTAATTTTTCCAACATCATTGTTCTGGTCTGATTTTCTTTCTTTAATTTTTCTAACACCCTCGTTGTTATAGTCTAACATCCGTGTTGTTATTCTAACATCCTTGTTCATTTGTCTAACATCCCCCTGCCCTTGCCTTCGTCAGCACGGAAACACAAAAGCAACAGAATATACCAAGCATTTTACATAACCATACGCTTTGTGTCTTGAGGTTACAAGAAAAAATATTCTGGTATTTGCTGGACACCTGAAATTTGTCTTATATATTAAAAAAATGAATGAAAAAACATTGCAGTCGGTTTAGTAGGTTTCGAGGTAAATGTGCAGTCACAGTTTTGAGACGACGTGCGAAATAATTCGGAGAGCAGGTTACCAAACAGTCTGCGAAGAGACCATGAGTACGGGAGGGCCAGAAGCGAAACAGTTTAAAAAAGGCGGCATTGTAAACTCGACAGTTACTGCAGTTTAAGCTGCCAATCGGGGATGGAGTAGGAAACAAAAAGAATGGATTTACCACATTTATAAGTTACGAAAAATTGTGCGTGTGTGTTAAAAGCACTTTTTAAACACAACCGAATGTGCATGCAGCGTATTGGCGTTGTTAACTTCGCGTTTTGCGCACGAGCTTGTGCTGAATTGATTACAATTACGCAAATAAACACTCAATTGGTTGAGAGCGCGGTACGGATACGGACAGCATTACAAATTCGACTCTGCTGAGAAGACTTTGAAGGGTTGGGTGTGTGTGGGAGGGAGAGTTCACGCTGGCGCACAAGTTTGAGTTTTTATAACAAGGCTGCAGTCCCAATGGAGGCGCGACAATTGACAATCGAGGAATTGATTTTGCTGGCAAATATTTGTGTTGGGATCTTGGAACTTGGTCAGCTAGGACCGCCTGTTCAGCTTCATTTTGGCACGTCGGTGCAGCCTACCGTGCGAGATGTTCTGCCGAAGCATGGATAGAAAGTCTCGCTTGCAAATTTCTGGCGTCTTCAATCGGCCGTAGCGAGACGATTGCTGCGACTCCGATGGTGACAAAATCTGCTCCTGCTTGGCTTGCTGCTCACGGCTGCGGTGGATGTGATGACTTTCCTCATGGACCGGTTGCTGGTTGTGATTCTGCGGCTTGTCTAAGTGCTGCTGAAGTGGTTGCTGTGGCTCCTGTCGTTGCTCGGTCGAAACCACGGAGCACGGCACCCGATGATCATCCGTCTCCGCGCACAGAGTCGTGCCAACTTCTCCCTCGGCTTCTGTCTCCACTGCCGGAGCCGTTGTCGCTTCGCCCTCCGAGTTGCCACCGCCGACGCCGCCGCCGCCCCCAACGCGACCGCTGCCGCCGCTGCGATCGCCAGCCTCCGTGCAGCTGATGACGGACAGGTGAACCAGATCATCCGACGCCGGTATGATTTCTTCATCCCGTGCGGAGTTAGACTCGCGAGTACTGCGCTGCGATTGGCTCAAAGAGAAGCTCGAACTGGAGCTGTTCTGACCGAGCGGATGACGTCCGGAGCTGCTCAAATGCGGATGTCTGTCATGTTGAGCTCGCTGACGATGATGTTGATGATGCTTCGGACTTGGCAGACTTTGCTTCTGCTGCTCTGGCAATTGAGCCAACAGTGCTTGTGGAACAAAATGCTGTTGCTGTTGCTGGTGCTGTTGCTGAATATTTGAAGGCTGCTGCTGCCACGGTATCGGGTTGGTGATGGTCAGGCCGTTTGATTGATCGGGATACATCGACGGCGAAGGCTGGCAAATCAGTTGATATGGCTGCGCCAGATACTGTGGCTGAGCAAACTGCGGCGTCGGCTGTTGCACCGTCGGCTGCTGCGTCTGCTGCTGATTTTGCTGGGCCGGCTGATCATAGTTCATTCCAACCATCATCTGCTGGGCAGCTATCAGCTGATGCGGCTCCAGCACTGGCGGCATAACTACATGTTGATGCCTTGGCTGAATCTGCTGTTGCTGTGGCATCTGCTGCATCTGTTGCTGTTGAAATTGCTGCGGTTGTTGAATCAACACCTGCTGCTGCTTGTCAAAATGATACTGCTGATGCTGCTGTTGCAGCTGCGACTGCTGCTGATGCAGTTGCTGGATTTGGTGCCGAGGCAGTTGCTGCTGCTGTTGCTGCAGCTGCTTGTTATGGCTGCGACTGCTGACATCCTCACTCACTTCGTTGGAACCTGGCGACGTGGTACTTCCTCCGCCTCCTCCGCCGTACCGTCGCGACCTGTGCTGCTTCTGTTGCAGCTGCTGCAGGAGTTTCTGCTCCGTAGCGGCAGCCTGAGAACTGCTCAGCTCCATTCTGCTAAGCGTCAGAGCCGTCAAGTCGCTGTCAACTCCAGCAATTTGAGTTTTATTCTCTTCGTCGGTGCAGGACGCCTCAGTTGTGCTTTGATCATCGTTGCTTAAGGACTCCTGCCAGTGACCGCGCACTTTAAGGTCCTCTCGGCCGAATTGCGGCTCGCTGTGGTCGCTGCGTTGGCTTGGACTGCGCTGGTCGGCGAGGCAGCTGGCGTTTGCAACTGCGATGGGTTGAAGGGTTTCGCTGGATTTGTCATAAATGTATCTTAGATTCGTTATAGGTCCATTTTTAGTAAAGCGTCCTTGAGGGTGTTTTGGATTAACTGCGTGTTTCAATCGCAGCCTAAACGTGCCCTAGATCTCATGTGACACTTTCTAACACCACTCTTCACGCTTCTGTTTAGATTCATAAATAAGAGAAGTTTCGCCGCAGCTAACTCACACAGTCCCGCTACATTGGTACTGCGAATGTATTGCTGGGGCATGTCGCAAAATTCTTCACTGCCACCGCTGCTGCTGATGTACTGATATTGCCCGCTGCTGCTCTGTTGCTGGCACTGAATCACCTGATTCTGCTGCGACTGATGCTGATAGTGTTTCCTTGCTGGAGCTTTAATGCGCAGATAATTTTGATGCTTCCGATCGTTCGAAGCGTTCAGAACTTCCGGCACGCGCGGCGAATCGTCGCTGTCATCTTGGTCGACTTGTTCGTCATAGTCCGTCGGTTTCCGACGACGCTTCGAGCCACCGCGTCGTCTGGAACGACGTCGATTGCGGTGCGTCGAATTACTGCAGTTGCCGCCGCTGTGCCAGACTCTGTCGCTTCGCTCGCACAGGAAATGATCGGAAATGCTGGCGTCGATAGAAATCGTGTCGGAGAGGCCAGCCAGCGTGCCGCTTGATTTGGCGTCCTCGCCGCTGGTGTCCGTGTGGTTGAGCATCGCGCCGCTGCCTCCAGCAAAGCTGTTATTATTAAGAACGAATTTCTGTTGACCAAAATTGCGCGGCAGATATTGGTGCAGATTAACATTGCCTCGTTGCGGAAAATCAACGCTAAAAGACACCGGCAATGGCTGCGGCGGCGTCGGCGGCGGCGAGCTGCTGCCGCAGATCCCCGGGCTGTGGGTGAATGCCAGGGCTGCGCCGGCAGGCGAATTATGTCGTCGTTGCGCCTTCGAATTGTCATGTGCGAAGGCTCGCTGCGCGAGTTGTGCAACGTCAGAACGCGTGGCGGCGAGACGAACTGGCCGGCGCGGTGCGGCCGAGACTTTTTCAAAGCCTCGGCGAGGCTGAAGCTGGACATGCCGTCTTGATGCTGAATTACTTTTTTCCGTCGGCCTCTCTTTGGGTTTTTAGATTATGACTGCTCCTATAGTATTTGGCGAAAACGCAAATGGCCTAATTAAGTTACGTCTCTCACTGTCACTCTCCGACTATGAGAATAATTCTCGTCGTCACGTTGTGCACCCTGCGCGAGATCTTCGATGCTTTTTAGCGTTAGTTTTAGCTTATTAGAGCTAGAATTAAGGGCGCTCTTAACGAGCCGTGTAGCCTAGAAAGTTGTTCGATTCGATAGAAGGCCAGAGTACAAGGACCGGCAGACGAGTTGCCCTTCTACGGTTTTGTCTATGGGCTGAGATGTGAAGCAGCTGCTGCGCATTCTGAGGGGAGCGAGAAGTTACTATGCTTTACAGTAGGTATGGAGAAACAAGTATAATAGTTATATAGACTACCAAGTGGTATGCATCTGTTCAGTCGGACAAGTATTTCAAGGTGATGCAAGTTAATTAGAATTGGCCACGGTTAGCGCGCAGCTAAATAGGCTGCTTGCGTCGATTCCCAAGGCAGCCACGGTAAATGAGTGATGCAGGGGTCATGCCTCGCCGAGCCGAGTGCTGCGGCTGTACCATTGGCTGTCTTCCAGAATCGTTTTGTATTAGGTGATTTATATTATACCGGTAGAGCAAAGCTAGGAGCAGACTCATTTCGACAAAATTTCTAGCGATAGCAATTTGTTACAGTAACTTGCATCCAAAAGTTTACATAAGTAATTTTTGTCTGGCAGGGGTCTCATGTTAAGACATTGCACCACCGATGCATTACAGGACACAAAAATGACAAGACCAAATATTTAAAAACTGAAATATAACATCAGATGCATCCTAGATCGAACTATAATCAGAATGAAGTCTAGAACTTATGAAAGACACTGCGTTTTAAATTTATGACGCACGATACTTCTGGGGTTTCGGTTTTGCGAACCGAATGAATAAAGCCAACCCACAGTAAGCTTTCTAGATAACATTCACTACAAGTAAGGACTACAAAAGTCAATTTAAAACTGTATAGTTCAATTAAATTATAACTTTTTCAA